>CAWUFW010003965.1:1422500-1669435 GCA_963921515.1 Calotriton arnoldi
GGTAGAAGAAGTGGTGTCTGATCTGAATCTTAGCCTACGACGAATCTAGGAACCTACACCCAGGTATGCCCTTAAGTACCGTAGGGAAAAGGTTGGGATGATTCAGGGGACCCTCCCAAGGGGGGGTCTGGACAGAGGGGAGGTTACTCCCATATCCTTTGTCCAGTTTCGCGCCAGAGCGGGAGCCAATGGCTCCCAGGACTGGTTTGAACTGGTCTATGCATGGGGACACCAAATGTGCCCCACATGCAGACTGAGTGGCACTGGAAAACGCACCCACCCTTCCCCAATACACTAAATCCTGTCTGGGAGGTGGTCACACCTCCCTGTGACAGGATGCCTATTGTTCTGCCTTCCCCTGCTCAAGCTTGGCTCAGCAGCAAGAGGGCAGAATCGTGTCTCTGGTCGGCAGCAACCATTTTGTGCTGTCCGGGTCTGGAAGACTGGTACCTGGGACATGGAGAGCCTAACGGAGGGCTCTTCCAGTGCTTGGAATCATACCTCCCACACCGTTTACGGTGTGGGAGGTATGATTCCAACATGTTTGATACGAAACATGATAGGATTTGTTGCAGCCAGTTCCGAGATGGTTGTCGCATAATTACGCGGTGCCCCTCTATATGGTATATGGCTGCTTCACTAACAACCCGGGAGAATGGACTCCGTAGGCTGTAGGGGTGTCCTGCTCATGCAGGGGCACCCTCTCACTTAGAACCAAGCACCCTGCCTTCAGGATTGCA
The DNA here is from genome assembly GCA_963921515.1 of Calotriton arnoldi. Taxonomy (NCBI): domain Eukaryota; kingdom Metazoa; phylum Chordata; class Amphibia; order Caudata; family Salamandridae; genus Calotriton; species Calotriton arnoldi. The sequence goes on from CAWUFW010003965.1 coordinate 1,423,241, forward strand.
AAGCCCTGCTATAGGGATGACTTATAGGTTTTAAGTGCAGTGACCCAAGACATAGGAAACCTATATCTTTAGTTAGTGGTGCTAGCACCAGCTTACACAGGCTGCAATGGCAGGCCTGTAGTTCCATTTTGAATGGCTCCCATGGGTGGCATAATGCATGCTTCAGCCCATGGGAGACCTCTGGGGTACCTATGCCCTGGGTACCTTAGTACCATATACTAGGTACTTATAATGGTACCCCAGTATCCAATCTGGGATGTACCTAAGTACTGAACTTAACAATTTAGGGAGAAAGCAGATAGACTGGGGCCCTGATTAGCAGGATCCCAGTCAGACTAGTCAGTAACAGCTTAGCATCAGGCAAAAAGTGTGGGTAACCATAGAAGCAGATACTACTTTACTGCACCCCCCATGCCCACCATCCTTTTTTTAGTTTTTTTTAAACACTTTTATTTTTTAAGGGTGGGGGGCACCCGACAGCAAATAGCTTCCAGCCCCCCAGCCTTTAAATATAAAAAAAAGATTAAGTATTTTAGCGCTACTTCTCATTTTCTCATTTTTTTAATTTACTGATCCAACTATGAACAGTAAATGTTTAAAAAATGGCGCTGCCACTAATTCACAATGCATTATTTTTTTCTTATGACCATACTGTAGAACAAGCTAGTTTTACATTGGCTGAGAATGGCATAACTAGCACCTCCTATCTTAGAACCCATTTTAATTTCATAAATAGGTGAGTCAATACTACTGGCACCACAAAATAATCAAACCCCATTAGTGAGTTTGCAGTGATACACTCTGGGTGGTTTGTTGTGCAAGTTAATGAAGTTAAGAGTGGGTGTATGCTTATGGATTTGCAAGAACATTGAGTCCTAACATTGTAGTATGATAATGTTGGTATACCTGAAAAGAGAATACTGTTTGGGTCCTTTTGACCAATGATATTTCTTTGGTTAATCCCTACAGAATTATGATCTACAGCTGCAACCTGTTGAATCCTGGTAACAGGTTGTCTCCACATTTTGCTATCCCTTTCACGAAACCCACAAGGATAGCATAGGGCAGGTTAGAAAATGATCCCCTATGTCCTGAGAAATGCCCTCTGACTTTTGGCATGTAATCTTGGGGCACAGACAAGTTGACCGTAGCACAGGATGAGGGAGGTTTCGTAATCAACGATAACCGCATCCGGTTTAAATGTTTAACCTTGTACTAGTCAACTTGAATAATAAATATAATTCCTGGCACCACTGGATACAATTTTAACAAGGTAGGAACCCTCTTAGGACCAATTCATACTACAACGAAGCCGAGAAGAGCTCAGGATGAGCCTGCCAAGCAACTTATTTGCTGGCAAAGAGCAACCCCGATGTTGAAGCATTTCATTATGGGCTGATAGGCCCACACTCTACTAAGGGATAACCCTAGACTCTGTATATCTTCGTGATCACTGACCATAGAACATAGGTTCTCATGAGAGGAGCACAGCCTGTTTTGTATTTGTATTCCACTGAAGACCTTCTTGCACTCGGATACTTCCCTCTTGCACTTAAGAAAGCAACTGAGAAGCACCTTATTCAGTGAAAGACACTGCTTCTCTGACCTGTGGCTGCAACCTTAGAGACACTTCTAATTGTCAAAGCGCCCCATTGTTCACAATATCGACTCGTGAACTGCTATTCTACATTGATTGCTAGCTTGGTTTGTATCGTATAAATGCCAATACATACATAGGCTGGCATGTCTTGGTCATTGTGAGAGCAATGGGTTTTGTCTGTGCATTATTACAGCAAACAGTGCACTGCGGAAGAGGATTGATAACTTTTCTTAAACTGGTATCTTTTAGAAACTGTCAGTGGGCAGCAAAAGAAAGATGAAGGGAAAGTTCGACATTTATATCTGGGCGTGTCTTTTTCATTTGGAGTGAGTTACTTAAACAGTAAATACTGATTGAAATGCCTGTATCTCTCTAAACCAGTGATAACTACTCTTGGATCATTCCATTCCATTGTTAGCTAATTCCTCCGTACTGTCATAGACAGGAATAAGGCCATATGCAAATCAGTCTTTTCTTTACTCCAAAATGAACACTGAACAGAAATCATCCTTGCAGAAACCTGTTTTAGTGAGGTTCCAGCTGGACCATTTTTTGGGGGGGCACCACTTTGACTGATTTACCTATGGGTTACTTCCTGACTGAAAAAAAGCAGAGGTGCATTAAGAAACTATGAAATTTCCCTTGAAAAATAATAATGGTACATATTGAGTCAAACCTTTCCATCAATAACTTTGTGCTTTTGTGTTGTGGGTACTAGGGCTGAGTAATATTTGTAGGTTGACAGCATGGCCCAAACTGTTGATTTTGCAACAGTGCAATGTGATTTTACACACTATCACTTTATCTCATAGCCCCCTTTTCAGTATGGTTTTACTTTTGTTATTTCCTGTGGCTCAAAATATATTTTGTATTTTTTTTCAGCTGCTTTGACGTTTGCTTTAAGGATCTGAAGTGGAAGCCTATCTGGCCCTTATTACTCTTATTTTGGTTGTCCCCTTTCTTAACAAATAATTGAAATGAAAGAAATTTCTTGCTATAGTGATTGAATTATGTGCAGATAAAAGCTAACGGTGGCTTGGGCACGAGCAATAGTAAATGAATCTCTTAATGTATTATAGGTTTGGCACTTTAAGACCACAACTTTGAATTTTTATTTTCCTTCCACACTCACAGTGCATACTCATCAAAGTTTGCTCACTGGCCCTGAAAAGGAAGGCTGAAAGGTTGGCTCAGTCACACACTATTCAGTAAAGTTGCCTCTAGCCATTGTCTACATTTAGATTATTTTTACTGAGAGATTCTTTCTTTCCCTACCAAAAAAGACAACAAAACAGTGCAGTAACATTCAGTGTTACCAGTGGGTAATAGTATGCTAAAGGAACTAGTGCAGCAGTAGTTGCTGGCAGCAATCTTAAGCAGTTTAATTATTTCAATTTATCTTCGGTTTACCATACTTTTTGAATTTGCAGGAGCAAGCAGTGGATAGGGAGCATGAAAGAGATGTGTTCCAACAAGAGATACAGAAATTAGAGCAACAACTTAAAATTCCACAGAGGCAGCAGCCAGTAAATGACGACCAAACTAGAGAGGTAAGATGCTTGAAACAGTACAGTTGTGATTCATCCAAATGTGATGTGGGCAAATAACATGTGAATAAAAGTTATTATGTTTTCCCACGGGTCATTCTATTTCATCTAATATATTTTTTTAACCTGAGCTTTGTATGAAAAGTTAAAAACAGGAACACTACTGAGAGATTGACAGTGTTGATTGTCCAGCTGTGCATTGGTCATATCTGTCCCTTTTTCTTTTTCCCTACCTCGGTTCATTTACTACCTTTTGGTTGGTGCTCTAAGTGGAATATTCCCCTGCCAGTATTCTGGAGTTGGTTTGTACTGTGCCCAATGTTTGACACATACTGGACCGTGATTCTTTGCACATTGGACTGGCTTCAACTGTTCTCCAGTGTAGTTACAGTTTATGTGATTACCGTTGGAGACTACACTGAGGTGCGGTGACTCTGGCTTTCTACTAGGGTAGGCGGAGTTGTGCCAGCATTCGGTTGTTCCATAATAGTGTTAGGTTAGTGGTCCCAGTGGGAGTAGACTTGATGCAGGAACCTTTGAGCCTTTCTCCCTGTTCAAGAGGGTAAGAGAAAAAGTTGGGGACTGCTCCCTTTGTCTAGCAAACTGCTCTTCTAGCTCTGTGTTGTGGACAATGCTGTGTTAGACCACCGCCCTATACAATGGAAGTCGGTGGTGTGTCACCATGGACAGGACTTCCCCTTGGATGGCATCGGAGAGTTCCTTGGTACCTCTGGCATAACTATGGTGCTGGTAGCGCATTTCCCCTTGAGTCTGAGGCCACTTCTGTGACTGATCAAGTGGATATCTATGGAACTATGGAGCCATTCTACTGCAACATAGATTGTCAAGTCAGAACTTGTGCAGGCGCCCAAAGGTTGCATTGTTGTTGGAGTAACACGCAGGCTGATGGCTATTTGGGGGAGCAAAGCAAACACAAGGAGATGATGGACGGAGCGCTGAAACTTTTCAGGCACTCACCCCCAGTCACAGATCTGGGTTGAATCCATCATCATTCTTTAGCTCACGTCGCCACTTCAGTTCAGACCCAGCTATTTGCAAATCAGTCTTGACCCTGTGCCTCATGGGAACAGTCCAGCCCGAACTGCCAAGCCATGTCTTCCGTGGACCGAAAACAAGCATCCTGGGACCGGTTTCGGGCTAACAGCCGTCATCAGCCAGGCTAGCTTGAATCCAGTGGCAAAGTGGGTCTGAACTGAGGTGGCGAAGTGAGCTAAAGAATGATGATGGATTCAACCCAGATCTGTGACTGGGGGTGAGTGTCTGAAAACTTTCAGCGCTCCGTCCATCATCTCCTAGTGTTTGCTTTGTTCGCCCTAAGTTGGCAGGGTATGCCCAGACGTGGGTCCCTTGCTCACTTTGCCACTGGATTCAAGCAAGCCTGGCTGATGAAGGGTGTTACCCAGAAACCGGTCCCAGGATGCTTGTTTCCGGTTCAGGGGAGACCTGGCTTGGCAGTTCGGGCTGGACTGTTCTCATGAGGCACAGGGTCAAGACTGATTTGCAAATAGCTGGGTCTGAACTGAAGTGGCGACGTGAGCTCAAGAATGATGATGGATTCAACCCAGATCTGTGACTGGGGGTGAGTGTATGAAAAGTTTCAGTGCTCCGTCCATCATCTCCTTGTGTTTGCTTTGTTCGCCCTAAGTTGGCAGGGTATGCCCACAAGTGGGTCCCTTGCTCACTTTGCCACTGGATTCAAGCTAGCCTGGCTGATGAAGGGTGTTACTCAGAAACCGGTCCCAGGATGCTTGTTTCCGGTTCAGGGAAGACCTGGCTTGGCAGTTCGGGCTGGACTGTTCCCATGAGGCACAGGGTCAAGACTGATTTGCATATAGCTGGGTCTGAACTGAAGTGGCGAAGTGAGCTAAAGAATGATGATGGATTCAACCCAGATCTGTGACTTGGGGTGAGTGTCTGAAAAGTTTCAGCGCTCCGTCCATCATCTCCTTGTGTTTGCTATTTGGGGGAGAGGCCATAGGAAATGCTGGTAAAACATGTGCTTTTCCTGATGTTGGTGCGGGTGTCTAAAAGCTGCCCTCTATAGTGGGATCTGATCTTCAGTGCGGCCCATCTCTAATTTGTTGAATTCCTGACAATAGCTAACAGCCTTAGTTGGGCTGCAGAAGGTTATCTCTTATCCACTTTAGGTTTGGTTGTTCACACCTTTGTTTTGCTATGTGGGTTTGTCATGTCACATGGGTATGTCATTTGCTATGTGGGCATATCAATTTCTGGGTAATATGCAAACTTCATGCTAGACTATGCCTTATTGCTGAAGAGGAAATTGGGGAGGGGCTTATTTGTAGTATCTTGTCCTCCAGGGATATGAATTGTCCCTTGAGCATCACAGGGCCTCTTTGTGAAACACAAGAATATTGATAGCTTCAGGGTGGGATGGGAGAGGGATATGTCACTGACAGCCGGTTGATATGGGTGGTGGGGGAAGGTGGTATGTCTGGGTTTAGGATTCTCGGTTTTGTGAGTATTAAATTTGTGCTGGATGGACATTTCACACAGAACAGTGTTGAGGCATGTGCAGTAAAATTGTAGGAGCATAATCCTTTATGCTCACTTAGTCCTGTGGATATGCCATGGGCTCCTCCCAATAAATTTGCTGCTGTTTTTGCACTGCACATCATATACCATCATAGCATGTATGGCGAGATAGGCCCCCACTTAGTTATATTTGATTAAATGGCAATTTCACTATGTGCGATGCCCTAGAAAGTCATGGGACTCAGCTCACGGAAGGCTAGGAATTTCATTGCTTGGACTTTCCTAGCTAGACTAGAAGACATTGTCAGTGTCCTAACGCTTCAGGAGACCCAGATGGCCACACAAAATGTACAAGTAGTAGGAACTGTGGATCTCACATATTTCATGCCATGTACTCATCTTATTCCTGGGGCACTGCAATAGGAAAGCACAAGAAGATATGCTTTCTATTTTACAGCCATGGGAAGGATGATGAGGCTAGACAAATGTATTTGTCTGGCACTCTATTAGGCTATAAAACTCTATTTGTTAACAGTTATTTCCCAAATGCAGATTTTCTGGAGTACTTCGTAGTTGACTTCAAGACACGCCTGCTTGGTGAACTTGGTAGGATGGGTTTCCTGCCCAGCCTGCAACACATTGTTAAGTGTACAGCTACAGGTGCAGATGCAAAGCCGGTTTCAGGTACATCCTATCATCAAAGACTGGTCCTATGTTATGATGACAGTATAGCCCAGAGGCGGACAGCTCTGTGGTGACTTCAGGCCCCAGCCCAAAATTATCAGAATGGCACAAATACATGGAATATTTAAATGAAACGGAGGACTCTTATTGTGCATTGATTGTATAGGCAACTACACCAACAGATATCTGGTCAGGCCTCTCAGCATAGTTCCTAAAATATAGCTCAGGATCTGCTCAATGTGTAAGATGTGCTGCTTGCTTACTAGGTTCTAATTTATGTATGATCTCAGAGTTTTGTCGCATCATGTGTATTGTTACGTTTATACAGAAGAAAGTATTAGTATGTTTTGGAAATGTTTCTCTAAATTCATAAATTAAGTTCATAAAAAAGATGTTGCTTGCATTTGAAACTGAGATTTATCCAGTACTGGATCTTTAAAGATTCACATGCTTAAATCATCCCCGCCGTTGAGGTGGGAGTCTCACTGTAATCTTATAATAGCAGTAAATAACATTATCATAGGCTATAATGCACTGAGCAATCACTGCAGTAGCTCATCCATATAATTTTGTAAAAAGAACGAAAGTTGAAATATAACCAATCAGACAACAGCACCCTCTAGAATACTCCCAAGAGAGGCAGGTCCCTCAGATTTTCTAGCACAAGTGACAAGAGTATTTATAAGTAAATAAGGGAAGCCTTTCAGGGGAGGAGGATGGTTCGCATGTGAATCTGTGAAAGATGCCAATACTGGGTATCTGAAGTTACAGGTAACTTGTTTTCTTATCCATAGATTCACATGGCTTGAATCAGAATAGCAAGCAGTTGTAACAAAACAACGATTCAAATATGAACTTTAGAGGATGGTGGGCAATCATATAGAGCATATATGCCTGTACCAAATTTATAACACAAACATACAAAGCATAGTAATAATATGTCAACATAATGCAAATGGTACAAAGTAAAGCAAACTCCTCAAACATAGAGGCTTACCTTATTACATCCATATGGGTAGCCAAATCCAAGCAGTAATGCCGCGTAAATGTATGCACACTTTTCCATGTTACTGTGCGGAATATTTGTCCACTGGCACTCCCACAAACAAAGCTGCAGAGGATGATACTGCTCTCGTGGAATGAGCTTTAGTCTCAATAGTGAGCGGCTTGCCCGCTTTTTAGCATGGCAGAAGTGGATGGCGGCCGCAATCCACCAAGCAATAGTTGCCTTGGTCATTGAAAGATACCAATACTAGATAACTGAAGTTATAGGTAAGTAACTCATTTTCTTGCTTTTTGATGTATACTCTTTGGTCACATGAGAACATTTTAATTGCTGATTTACTGACTATTGGTGTATGCTTTGATGTCCTAGCCTTTCATAAAGAGACAATGCTATTCCCTAACCACTCTCGTGTTTTATGGTTTGTTTTCCTGTTATGCTAATGTTGTTATGCATATGTACTGTTCTTTTCCCACAAAGTAGTTTGTGCAACATAGCCTTTGAAGCAGTGAAATACTGGCTGTTTGTCAAAGTTCCTACTATGCAGTATTTTGCTGTGTGTACTATTTAAGTTCCGATTTCGAACACAATTTTCATCTTCTGACTACTTTTCATGAGATTCTTTTTTGAGAGTACAGCTTGACTCTGCCAATGCATTCTGTTCAGCAAAGAAGCCCAAATCCCAGCTTCCATATTATTGTAGTTCAGGATGTTGTATCATTATGAAATTTTCTTTCTGGGACAGCTGGGGGTAACACACAGTCTCCCAGCTATTTGTTTTCTTTTCCAATGCCTAGGATCCTTAGGTTCACTACTTTCCTGTCTAGTAACAGTTATACAATTCAGGTAAAGGCTATTTGGCCGCAGTATTGACTCTTGCTTGTTCCACTGAAGATTCTTTAAGATTCCAGACTCCATGTTTTTTTAAAACATTTGTGAACTTTTTTCCACTGAAACTCTTTATTTAGTGGGACCTTATATAGATCTGGCAGACTAATCTGATTAAACTGCTTCATAATTGTAGCCTTGAGCCTCTGAAATATGACTGTATTTATTATAGTAGTGCTCCTCACAGATAATAACCTCATAATTCTCCAATATAAACAACTCTACCTGAAAATCTCCTCTGTTCAAGCCATCCAACGCATCAAATACTGCCAGCACCTTATTGTTGTTCAGTGCCTACCTGAAACTTAAATCAGCCCCAACATCAATCCTGTTTTTTTGCCAAGAATAACAAGCAAGACATACACAAACTTGGCTCAGTGACATGAACCTTGACAGTTTCAAACCCCAACTTTCAACAAATGGCAAGTCACTTGGATTGACCTTGAACATCAACCTCATTCTCAAGAAACATATTGCCCAAAAAAACCAAAGACAGACTGATACCAGCTGTGTCGTCTTAAAAAAGGTAATTTAGAACTGCTGTTAAAGCCCTCATTCTCTTGCATCTGGAATGTATTAACTGCCTACTCTATGACCTATTAAAGCCTTACTGGTACCTCTAAAGGGTATCCTGCATGGTGCAACACATCTCATCTAGGGTCGGAAGTAATATGATCAGATCACCCACATCCTGAAGGAACTCCATTGGCTCCCCTGCCTGCCTGCAACACCTTCAAAACCAGCTGCATCATTTAAAAGCCATCATGACCAGCATCACTGCTTATCTTGCAGACAAGCCGACTGATTCTGGTGGTTCTCGGCACTCCTGCAGCGTGGTCACCATCAGACTGATTATTAAAAACAGTAGCAATTTCAAAAGAATGTGGCAGACCTTTTTCCATCTATACACCAAGGATCTGGAACAACATCCATTCATCCATAATGACCACCTCACCGCTGCTACAATTTAGAAAAGAGTGGGAGACGCACCTCTTTAAAGAACACTACATCACAATACAGTAACAATCCAATAACCAGCTGCCTTTGACTGTATGCTTGTCTTTGACCCTGTACAGCGCCCGCTGACTTTTTGCCTATGCGTGCACTATATAAATACCACTTACAGACATATGTTCATACATACATCCATACCTTTGCCAGAAGGATTGGAAACCCGCCTGTTCTTTAAATTTTTGTAAGACACATTTGTACTCGGCACGGGACCCGCCTAAATAAATACAGTTGCTAGCCTTTTTTCAGTTCCTCATCTTTCAGAATAGGAACTGTAAAAGAGTCATGCCCCTTATGCTCCTAGAATGCAGAGAATCCCCTTGTAAAGTTAGTTATTTGTTGGATTCTTATATGTTGGAACAGATAAGGGAGTGAAGAGACAAGTTATTTTCCTGTGGAATAATTTGTGCATCAAGCTCTACTTATCAGCTAGATAAGAAGAAAGGAAATGGGATCAGGTCTTCTTATCTAATGAGTGCCACTGGCTTTGCCTTTAATCGAGCGATGTGCCTATTCACTGTTGCCTTGGAGTAACGTGGTCTTAAGTTCATGTTTTTAGAAGGTACTATTGCCTACACTTGGGGTTAGAAATATAGTGAGGTTCTTTCTGGCTGTGCAAAAGACTTATTTGCTAACAGCATTGGCAAAGCCAATAGGTCCCAAAGGCAAGACCTACTGGCTTTCCCAGTGCTTGCTATTTTCTTGAGCATCTAACGCTTTGACCCCACCTTTTCGCTGCATGTAATGTGGAAAATTGGAAACCTATAGTATCAGAAGAGTGAGTATATTAAAATATGGGAAGCAGTGTTTTGATGTTCTGATGCTCTCAGGCCTGGCTTTGCTGTTTTTTTCTTCTGACTAATGCTATGGTGTTTTCCTTTAGATCAGGAGAGAATAAGTATGGATTAGAATAAACATTTAATTTTGTTAACTTTTTTGTGTTCTCCAAGACAACTTATCACCTTCCTTCCTTTATAACACCCCATCTCCAACAGTCTTAGGGAGCTTCACTGGCTCCCGGTCCAGAAGCGCATTGAATTCAAGGCTATCTGCTTCATACATAAGGCACTCTATGGAGGAGGATCACTGAACTTTCAGCCACTGTTTCGCTGGCATGTCCCGTCACGCGAATTGAGGTCGGCTAATAAAGAACTAGTTCTGGTCCCCAAAATCCATAGAGCCAGATGGGGGGGAAGAACCCTCTCATACCTGGCAGCCAAACTCTGGATCACAATGCCGATCGCTATCAGGTTACAACATGACAGAGTTATGTTTAGGAGGATGATCAAAACTTGGTTGTTTCCTACGACATCGTCTAATCTCTGCCTGCCACGTACCAGTCACCACTCCCTTTACAGTTCAGCGCCAAGACGCCTCGGCAATAGTTGCGCTTTATAAATGCTTTCATTCATTCATCCTTCTGAATAGGGGTTATGTTGATCCGTCTTCTCGCTTTCCTGTGTGGAATGAGAAACAAAGGCAGAAATTATCATGGGCCTGGCTGCACATTTATAGCAGCACCATGCCTTCTCTTGTGATCACTGCAAGTCTCCTTTCTTAAAGTTGCTTGAACACTGACTGGGGCTCTGTTTTCATGAGTGGTGAGGAGTCTAGCAGAAGAACAGAGATCTCTTGTCGGAGTAAAAGGCGAAAAAACTTCCTGTAAGAAAGCCGGGTGGACCATGTTGACAACTTTGTAACAAAGGCATGTGCTATTGAATATGGAGCACCTAGCTAATGGGTTGGCTAAATCACCCGTGGTTGAGCTTCCTTTCTCCCCCTCCAATAAGCCTTTTATGGTATATATTGAACTCTACAGCGCTGGATTAGTTTCTCGGTCCTTGAGATTTTTGCAGGACTCCAAAGTTGCAGCCTCCCACAGGTACCCTCTCAGTCGTTGCCAAATTAGATTAGTTAATGTTATATAACTTTGAGGCCTTGAGTGTTGTAGCTCCTGCAATTACTATGCCTTTGATGCTTGCGACCACCACGACTGGCATCTGAAATCTTTGGATGCGGTAGTTCCTTGAGTTCAGGCCTTGTTGTCTCCCCTGGTTCTAATGTTGATTTATTTGCTTCATTATACCTCATTTGTCATTACCTCTGAAAACTGTTTGCTTTATGTGCAGCCTTCTATTTACGGAATCTGTCTTCCAGCAAGATCATACTTGTATCTAAAGTACATGACCTCTCTATCCAGTTTTGTGTGTGATAAATGCTCGTTGTAAATTCCTGAGGCGGAACTACCCACTAGACCTCAGTTCATATTTTTTTATCTCCATACTAGATAATCCAGATGGCAACAAGTATCCTTTGCCATCATTTCATTCTCCTGCAGTTATATAGAGTTTACATCTATCGACCTTTTTCATGGTGCTGATGATGCACATTTCCTCTCCTAAAACGGACTGGAATCTCCTTTTTCTGAAATGTCGCTCTACCTTCCATTGATAATGCCTCATTACATCTAATTTCTTTATTTTCTAAAATTGAGTGCCTGCTCTCATTCATTGCATTCTAGTTCTCTCCCTTGCGGTGATCATAAATGGCTTTTATCTTCACTGGAGCACCCACCTTTGGTAATACTAGTTAAGTATTGTGCCATTTATGCCCAAGTGGTCATTTGTGTCTAAGTGTTTAAGGGCTCTGTCATCATACTTTCAATAGTTTTCAAAATCATGATACTTGGCACTGTATCCATGGCTCAAAGACAGGACAGGAATTTGGTAATTTATTTTTAATTGTGAGTTTTGTAGCACTCACAAATTAACAGGAGTGGCTTGGCGCTAGGATAGAGCCGGAGTCCTAAGAGCCAAACTATCCCAAATTATCTGGCCACTTAAGTCAAGCTGCAAACTTTTGCATCAAGAGGAGGCTTGAAAAGAGATGGAATGAGACCCCCCCCCCTTCCCCCCAAGCTCGCTTTCCGTACCCTAGGGGTGGTGAGGAGTATAGCTGAAGAGCAGAGTTCTCTGGTCGGAGTGAAAGGCGAAAAAGCCGGGTGCACACTGTTAGCTAGGCTCTTGAATAGGGGGCATTTTGCGTATGAGAAGCCAGACCTACTGTGATCCGTCGCGTGCCTGCCCACCTCTGAAACTGCAGCGGTCCGTGCTCCTCCCGCCTCAAGATCTGTGTCTGCCTGTGTGACGCTTTTTTTCCAGAACCTTTCCTAGGGTGTGCTGCTTTTCCGGGCCTCTCTAAGGCAGGGTCTGGAAGTACCTTTTCGTGTTTTTTAAGTGTGCATCTACACTTTATTTAACGCGGCTCTGTGAACGGACTCGCCTGTCTTTGAATGTAGTATCTTACTGCCCTGACGGTGTCGTGTGCTAGCAGTGCCATGTAATTATTTCATGCGGGAGGACATCACGGAAGTGTATCGCTGCGCCATGATAGTCAATGGCGTTTCAAATCTGTCCACTCTTAACTGACAACGCAGCTTAGAATGCACGCGTCGGCATGCCAGTGGGCCGCGCGCGCTGCCATAGTGTGCCGAGCTGGCGAGCTCCCCGACCCCTACGGATCACAGCCAGCCTTCAGAAGGAGGCGAGTCTCTAGGATGTATTGCCCTTTCTTCCTTCATTTACGCGCCATCCGGCCCTGTCGGCGAAGGACGCCACTTTCTGACATATAAGGGCTTTCCATTTTAGACCCAAATGCTAGTGACCATTCTCAGAGCTCGTCCTTTATCTACTTTCTGGATGAGCTAATTCGGTTTACTGTAAGTAGCGCGCATGGGTACAATGTTTTATACAAAAAAAAACCTGCCTATTGAGAAACATCCAAACTTAGTGTAATCTTTAATTAAAAAAAATAATAATAACTTGATCGCTTTTTCAAAATACAGTGCCATAATAAACATTTGGCAGATTACACAATCCAAAAGTTATTTTTGCTCCAGCTCAGCATGCCCACTAATTTATGCATAGAAATATAACATCGCATGTGTGGCCGGGTTTGTATCCACAACCCTTTGCCTTATTAACCATCATTTACATAGTCAAAACATTAAACCACGGACCCCATACGTGGTGATGCTTGCAAGGGCATTCTCCACCTTTATAGATGGGGATCTCCAGAATGCAACAGTGGTCCATACCTCTCCTCCATTTTAGAACGCAGGCTTAGGTTGTCAGCGTCTCTCTTTGCCAGTGCAGTCCCTCTCTTCCCCGATGTGAGTCCAAGTCCCAAGCAGGTTATCTCTGCTCTCGTAAAACCTTCATCGTCTAATATATTCAAGAGTGCAGTCGGAGGATTGAGGTCAATTAATGTGCGTAATATAGTGCTGAACATTTGGAAAATCCCCTCCCAGGAGTGTTTCAGTTCAGGCATAGTCGTATGGTGTGGATTAAGTCACCTATTGCTGTTGGACATCTCAAGCATTCTCCCCAGGCTCCCTTCTGACATTCCCAAAGCCTTGAACCTTCTTGTTGTCTTAACAGTTAGTAAAAAGCTGCTCAGTCCGTGGAAGTGTTGAAAAAGATTCGATTAAAGAGAACAAAGTCAAGGTATTTTATATTACCATTTAGAGACCTGGTTGTATGTTAACATGTCTGCTTGAAGACATTGTTAAAAAACAACTTTGACATATTTTTATAAATTACCATACGTTTGTGTTTCTCTTAAATCACTGTATTTTTATTTTTTACATTGAAAGTCATATGTGGCTTTTCATACCTCCCTTAATTTCTTTTAGCACATTCTTCGCAACATTCGCAACCTGCTCTTTTGTCCATCTTAGATCAAAGCCTGCCAGAGAGCACAGTTGTCTGGTTGCAAAAGACTCTGCGCACCACTGTCAAAGTCAATACGTCCCAAAGGCAAGACCTATTGGTGTTGCGAGTGCTTACTGTGTTTTTGAGCATCTAGCACTTTGCCCCACCTTTTCACTGCATGTCATTTGGATAATCAGAAACCTATAGTATTAGAAGAGCGAGAAGATTGAAATATGGAAAATCTCCTCCAAGCCAACTTTCCCCTGCTAGTTCAATTTCCATATTCCCATCTGTCCTTTAGAATAAGTACAGGCCAAAATGATCTACCTAGTGGTTGAGAGAAGAAAGCTGAAATCCTTTCTCGCGTATAAAAATGATTCTTCCAATGCATGTCAATTGAAAATTGGTCCATTAGCAATTAATCCAACCAGTGCCAGACGATGCCAAATTGATGCCAGCCTCATATGTCATTCATGGAAGTGAAGCGACGCCAGCCTGGTGTCACTTCCCTGTTTTTTTCAGTTGGCAAATATGCTGACATTCAAAGCTTCACCGGACGATTTTACTTGTGATTTTTACTCTTGTCTCACAATAAATTAATCTTTTGCGTTTTACTGCGGAGTCCCCCAAATCTATAGTTGCCAAACACTGTTAGGCTGGTAAACGGTAAATGTTCAGTGCTTACGTGGCCAATCATAATTTGTGCATGTTGTGTTTAAGCATAGAGGTCACAGGCCTCCATGACAGAATGCACCTCAAGTTTTTATCGCCCTTAATTGGTTGGAAGATGAATGTCCAGGTCTGGTTCACTTACCAAGAGCCTTCTGACTTTTTCACAGAATCTGTTCCTGCTGCAAGGTGATTTCATATGAAAGAAGCACAAAAGTTAGATCCTACTGAGTGAGCAGCATTGACACAGTTCGATCCCTGTGAAGTTGTTTGGACTGATTGTATGAGTCAATATTTATCTTGAAGAAACTTGATCCAAAACAAAAAAAACAGGCCAGTGATCCTACTGATTTTTCAGACAGGACAGGTTAAAAGTTTTGCCCCTCCATTCCGCAGATATTTGTTATTGGTATTAACATCTGATTAGCACAATACTTTTATAGCGCACACTGTTATTAGCATGGTATCACTGTACTTTTCAAAGTCTAAGGTCTACATGGATACTATGCTGGTGGCTCCGGAATGCCTTAAGTTATTGTCATTGTCACTTCAGACATGAAAGCAACAGTTTTAGGATATGTGACTGTTCTGGTGGCTTCAGACTCGAGTGATGTTTCTTCAGCCTTTGATATTCCTCTTATTGCCTAGGCGTCCAGGCTCCACCTTCTCAACAGCAGGCCCAGGAACAGGGGTCCAGGCACAGGGGGCAGTGCCATTCATGATGCAGTCTGTGGTGCCAACAACATCTGGCTTGCTACTTTGGTGCCACCTTCTAATAGAACTCCTACTAGATTGACATACCTAATATTAAATAGAACCAAGAAGATGGCTGTTGTGTTCCCAGTGGCAACATCTTCTAATGTGTGTGCTTCTCCACTGACATATTTAATACTAAATAGAACTAAGAAGACAATGGCTGGGGTATTCTCAGATTATAAATCCTCCACAAAAAGTACCTATGCGTGAAAAATATCAGACCTTTTGCTTTGGCTCCCACATGCTGATTGTGATTTCGGGAGAGCAACCTTCTCCCTAATATTAGCTCCAATTTGTAGCAAGTGATACACTTGCAGAGTACCAGTGGAATGTGTCCCTCACCATGTGCTGTTGGATCCTAGTGCAGGGTGCCTATGATGATGCCTACACAACTTCTTTTTTTTGATAAACAGATTTTTTTTTTTAGTTTTACACAAATTGACGCTCAGATATTGTAACAATAGTCACAGCAGTTAACCACGATACAGGCCAGTGAGATGTTATGGGACAATCATTCAAAGGAAAGACATAACTGTAAGTACAATGAGGTGTAGGCTCAAGGCAACTGTTTCAGCCATTTCCCCCCCACATGACCGTGCTTCGAGGGACAATCCCAGGCTTCATATACAGGCCTCTCCTGCTGCGCACACCAGTCCACCCTGTCTCCATTGTGAGAGGGTGGGAGGAGAAGGATTTTTCCAGTGGACAGCTATGTGTCTCTTAGCCACCATGATGGCTGTCCCCAGAAACGCCGGTCTGCACTTGAACCCTCAGAGCATGTGATAGAAGTCGGCGGGGGCATGGGGGAAGCCGGGCAGATAGGTTCGGAGCGGAGGCCTGCCTGGTGCAGCGTGGCCTGAGTGAGAAAGGCACAATAAAGATAATAGGTCTGGATCAGACGCAGCCTAGAGGAAATTATAATACCCCTAGAGGCCATCATTGCATCCTGCCAGTCGTCATCTGCAAGAGGGCCCAGCCAACCCTCCCAACGAGTCCTGAGGTGGTGTGGTGTGCCTGAAGCATTGATTATTAATGTACAATAGATTTGGGAGAAGCCTCCCTTGCCCAACGCGCCCATGAGAAGCTTAGCTTTGAGTGGACTAAACTCAGGGAGAGGGTTGGCATGGGGTACGTGGGTGTAAAGTGTGGCATAGCTGTAAGTTATTTATACAATTGTGAGGAAGTGAGTGCGTATTTGTCTTGGAGTTCTTGTAAGGATCGTATGTGGGTCCCTGACCACACATTGCCCAGTTGCGCTAGGCCAATAAGGTCCCATTTCCAAAGCCCTTCAGCGCTCTACCTCGTGTAGCCAGGAGCCATGCCAAAGGGGGGTGTGGTAGGTGAGTTTAGTATCCCTGTTAGTGTGGCGGAGTGCAGTCCTCCAGGCAAGGATAACCACCCTGGTCACCACAGGGTGGTGATTGGGATGGGAGATCCATAAAGCATCATTAGCCACCAAACGTTGGGAGGCAAGATAGTAAAGATGCCGGTTGGTCATCCCCAAGCCTTCATCATACGGGGCACGTTGGCAATGAGCAAGGGCCAGGCGAGGCCTGAATTTGTGCCAGCTAAATGAGGACACAACTCTGTCTATAGCATGGAACCGACTCTGCAGCAGGAATATCGGGAGATTCTGGAAGACATAGACGACCTCAGCAGAATCATCATTTTGTACAGGGCAATTCGGCCCATCGCGTTTAGCGGAAGGGACTGCTATTTGTCAAGGTCCTCTTTGGCCTTCTGTGCCAGGGGCCCAAGGTTGAGGGACCAGGTGCGTTCAGGGTGAAGCGCCACCCAGATACCCAGATATCGGAAGCTGAGATGGCGTACAGGGATGTTAATCTGCCAGTTGATGCAGTCCTGGGCCTTAGTCAGAGGCAGCAACACTGACTTATTCGGGTTTATATGGAGACCAGAAGCTTCTCCAAAAAGCTGGAGGATTGGAAGGCAGCGGGGTCCACTCACCACGGGGTCTGCAAGGTAAAGGAGGGCATCATCCACATAAAGTGCTATACGGTCTTCATGCCCCTTACTCCATCGCCATCCTTGCGCCTGGTTGTCTTCACAGAGAAGGTGCGCCAGCAGTTCAATCACCAGTCCCTTGCTTAATAGGGAATACATCGGAGAGTACGCTATTCACCTGGACCCATGCAGTGGGATTAGTATAGAGTGCATGGACGAGTCCATGGAAACGGGACCCAAATCCAGCTCTCAGTAGTACACACTCCAGGTAGGCACAATCTACTGTATCAAACGCCTTCTCAAAATCAATGATTGATGAGAAGCAAGGCCAGATTGGGTGGGAGCAGATGGCAATGGGCTGTCACGTGGAGTCACCCGAGGCAGTGCCGCGGGCTAGCATAAAATCCCACTTGCATGGATGTATGAGTGGATGGAGGACCCAATTGAGATGGGTGGCTAGGAACGTAGCACACATCTTGACCTCACCTTTAATGAGCGAGATCAGACGATAGTCAGCGCAGGAGGCCAAGGTGTGAATAAATTGATGTTGTCAAGGGTTCCACACCCTCCACACATCGTAGAGACCAAAAGCGGTGGCCCAGTTGGAGAGATGACAAGCTCCGGCTCAACCAGAGGTGGAGGGGGGCCTGTGGTGTCCATGTCTGGGGCAGGAATGGCGTTGAAGTTGCCTCCTACCAACATCAGTCCTTGTGGAAGATCCAGAAGGATCTTAGATAGGTCTTGGAAGAAGGCGTCCAGTGCCGCTGAGGGTGCATAAATACACACTAGGTTAATGCTTTGTCCCTCATGCATTCCGGTGAGTGAGTGTAGTAAAATCGCTACCCCTCAGGAACCTTGAACAAAGCCAGAGTGGAAGACCCTGTTGTAGCCTTTACGTGCTGGGGAGGGACAGCAATTCCCCATTTGGTGGGTCTCTTGAAGCATCAAGACCTTAGGGAGGAATCAGTGTGTTTACCCAAGGACCGTGGTGCGATTTAAGCGGTCTAATAGCCCATTAACCTTCCAGGACATTACTACCAAGGATGCCATGTCCGAGGAAAGATATTTTGCATAGGCTGGGGGGCAGAAGACACCCTGCTGTGTTGGATAAGTCAGCCAGTGTGCATCCGTTGTGCATGCTGAATGACTGTGCATCTGTGTCATACTACCTGAAGTGCAACATAGGTGTGTATCTGAGTGCAGTGGAGAACAAGCAAGTATATAAACAAATCAAACTTCCCACTAAAAACATAACATTATGCAATCCCAACCCTCCAACAACCCCCCCACCCAATACTTCCACCCCAGAAGCATCTGTCGCCCTTAAATCAGTAACTAATACACAACACAACTTAAATCGGGAATGGAGTGGTGGACTCCTTCATGTTACAGGATCAATTGCAAATATCAGGAATGTCACAGTTAGCGATTATCAGGAAATAATGCCACATTGCTCAGAAACTTCTGGAAACTGGAGAGTTATATCTTAGGTCTTTGCGATAAAGCTGTATCTGCTGTCAGCCCGGAAGTAGGTGTAGAGGTTGAAGAAGGAAGGTCCTCTTGACTCATTCAAGGTCCCATCGCGGCAGTGGCCAAAGATGAGTACACTGAGGATGTGGACTGGTCTTTTGGATGAGGTGTGGGAGGGGGGCACTGAGGATGATTAGAATCGTTTTGTGCTGTGTCCCCTTCGTGAGCGGTGTGATTTCTTTTCGGCTTAGGTGTTCTAACTGTCCAAGCCGGTTCAAAAGGCCCATTCTCTAGAAGGGGGATTCACCTGGTTCGCGGAACAACTCAAAGTCTGGCCGGGAACAAGAGTCTGTATGGGAGGTCCAGCGCTTGGAGTTTCTTCTTGACTGCCATATAAGAGTGGCATTGCTGTTGTACCTCCTTGTTGTAGTCGGGAAAGAGGAGCACCTTGGCGTCGCCGCAACGGAGGTCTGTGCGAGAGTGGGCCTCTCTCAGTATTGCATCCCTGCCCTTGTGGTTATGGATTCAAGTGATCATGGGCTTGTGTGGTTCCCCCGGGGGCGGCTTAGGAGTCAAGACCTGTTTGCTCTCTCTATCGCGAACCAGGGTGACAACTGATCCGATGGCATCCAGGACTTGATCCAGGTTTCAAGGAATTCTGTGACCCGCAGAGACTCGCTGCCCTCCGGGTTCCCAACGAAGCGCACGTTATTGCGCCGAGATCAATTTTCAGCATCTTCCATGCAGCGATGGAGCTCTGCCGTGCACATGAGGAGGCTGGATACCTGGGATTTTATGTTAGTGACATCGTCCTCCACCGTGGGCAGGCTCTAGCATTGCACAGGTCTTGGCGCAAAAGAGCAATGTCTATCCTCATCTCTCCAATCTTTGCTTCCACGGCAGCTTGGGAGGTCTGGATGGCTTGGAAGATGGTGGCCAGGTCTCCCTCCGAAGAGGGTGGCTTCTCTGCGCTGCTGCCCTCAGTTTGTCCAGGTCCTGTTTTAAACTGGTCCATGTGTGTCTGGGAGGCCGCTGGGCGGGCAGATCTATCCTTGCCCATGTTGTCAAGGGGAGCCAGCAGCACGATACATCCTCAGAGGGGGGCCCAACCCGCTTGCTGGAGAACTGTGGCAGCACAAGCAGCCGGGCCCCAGGGGGAAGGCGCACCCCAGAAGCACCAAAGAAATCAGCTCATCTGTCACCCAAAAGGGTTAGGCTCTGCAGACAGGGTGTTGTAGTTTGCCGCTTTATTGTCCTTGTCGAAATTGAGGAAGGACAGTAGGAGACAATAAATCTGGCTGATCCGCGTCGACAGGGCTAACGCTCTCCCCTGAGGATCTCGCCTCATGCACTGCAGATAGGTTGTAAGGCCCAGCTTCCTTAGCCAGGACACATGTTGGTTTGACAAAGTCTGTGAGCGAGAAGAGGGCACTTTAGCCAGTAAGTAAAGCGAGGCAGGGCTCACAGGGTCCACCAGTGTTGGGGTGCAGTCAGGTGGGCCACAAACGCCCCAGAGGCCAAGGCCTAGGCGCAGAAGGCCAGTGTCAAAAGCATGCAAGACCGGCCACAGGCCACCAATCCGCCATGCCCGATCACAAGGCAAGTTATCCCTCTTGTGGAGCAAGGGGGACACCCGGTGACAGCGGTAGGGCCTTATCTCCAGCCCGCCTCCCGGGCCCGATGTTTGCTGTAGTAGCTGGAGGCCTGCACGCAATCAGGCAAGTCCACGGTTCAGGCGAACGCATCTAGAGTCTCAGGGCAATGTCCAGTAGGTAAAGCACTCACCCTCTTTTTTTCTGCAGGGAGGCGTGGGCTGCCGAGGTTGGGCATTGTGGGCAAGCAATCCCACGTCCAGAGGGCCAGGCAGAGGTTGCAGGTGACCAAGGCCTAGTCAGATTACCTTATTGAGGGCCAAGCGTGGCCTCACCACTGAACACTGGGCCCCTGCCACTCCTCTGAGGATCTTCTAGGTGACGGGTATATACAGGCTCCCGGGGAATCCGTGCCCCTGCTACCAGTCCCGCACCCACCTGATCCAGTCTCATAGGGCCGCAAGGTTACTCACCCAGTATGCACCATCCCTGGGTGGGAGCACAAGCTGGACTGGGCGGCACAGGCAGGGTCACTCAAATAGGCAGCAACAGTGATCCAGAGGTGGTATCGCCGGATGGCATGCATCAGAGGCGCCCCAAAGCGCGCCACCTCTCATGACTCAGCAGCTCCCCGGGCTCATTCATGTAGGAGCCGCCATGATAAAAGGGGGTGAGCTCCTCACAAACTGGACTGTATGCAGGACTCTGATGTTGTCTGCATTTATGTAGTGGGCAGAGCCGGCTCACGGGCAACAATAGGCTTTGTGGTGGTGAAGTAGGGTTCCTGATGGCTTGTGGATTGCAACGGATGTCAGAGGGGTCGGGAGCAGTCTTATAGTGTGACCGCCATCTTGACGCTCCAAGCCCCTCCCTGCCTACACAACTTTTATATTGTCTGTCTGTGTGCCTCCAATCCTTCTCCAGGATGGTAACATGCTCCTGCTGGGTTATGGATGTACCGTTCAGCAGTTCAAGAGACGACCAACAATTACCATTAACATACACGACCTTGCTGCTTTGAATCTTTAGGAACCAAGGACCTACCAGAGCCTAAGTCTCTCTCTGCAGCTGTGGATCATCTGCTGCAATCTTGATATAGTGCCCTGATTGAGTAGAGGGGCCTGATGACTGTGTGTTGCTTTGAACCAGGTGTCAGAGGTCAAAGTTGTCCTGGAAGAGGGCAGCTACTTGCATCACACTCTGGGGAGGCTCATCTGTGCCAAAAATGATTGACTTTGCTGGTTTGGGATGTCAGTGAATCAGGGGTCCCTTGGGATCTTGTTCTAGTTAAGGTTAATGTGCCGATCCGGAGAGGACAGTGTCTCTCTGCAAAGCCCCCTTTTGCTCATCCCCATGGAATCATACCCTTCAGGGGGGTTCAGTGCTGCCCTTTGACATTGTGAGGGTCTGAGGCCATTGACAGAGCATTGTGCTAAGAGTCATTCACTGACCATCCAGGGAAATGTGTAGGTCTCGTCTTCCCTTGATCTCCGTCGATCATCTCAGTAACGCTTACAGGTGCCTCCACACCGGGCCAGTGGCTGGGTGTTGCCTGCTTTTCTCTATATGTGACTCATCAGTCTACTTGGTTGTGGCTTTCAACCCCTTCTGTGGCCACACAGCTTTAGGGGGGCTTCGAACCTTTTTCACAGCACCATCAACCATGAGTTCCCCCTGACTACTTTTACTAGTTGGCATCCATCACATCTTTGTTTGGGATGTTCTCAAATAGAAGTTGCATTCCCTCCTTCTGTACTGGATTGTAGTTGGCTAGCATTGTTTAATTAGGACAACTTAAATATGTGAACAGGCTGAGCTCCATCCTGCCTCTCACTAAAAAGCTGTAACTCATAAGTGGGTGATCTGAAAATGCTTTTCCAAGAATTACCTTTTTATCTACTATCTGGGTCATTAATGAAGATGCAGAGAGTTACCAATGTGTGTTCTTTTTTCTAAAATGGAGAAGGGTGGATTTTCTTTGACATTTAATTTTGATAGGTATCTATCATCACAATGTCTATATCCATGCATTTGATGTTTTCTGTCATGACATGGTCAACAAGCACATATTTGACTTAGCTTTGAAATATTTATATAGCAGGCCAGCTGCACAAAACATATTTCTCACCAAGTCAAATTGAAGAACTCTGGTCGTGGCACGGCCAGACTACTGCAACAAATATGATCTCCCCAGAAACTCATTGCCATTCAACATAACCCAGGAGCCAGATTATGTCTAAACCTCTGAAAACGTGAATAGATCAAGCCTGCTTTGAAAGCCCTGTACAGGGCAAGATGAAATTCAAAGTTCTTTAAAGCATCCTTAAAGCCTTTTGGGACAAAGGGCCAAATACCTGTCGAGAATGGTTCTGCGCTAAACTTCAGCCATAAACATCTGATCATTGTGCACCAATCTAATCCACCAACAGTCATTGAAGAGGCTGAAACACATTGGCAGATCACTGGGATTGCAGAACCCCCGACTGCGGCATGTTTCGCAATCCGTGATTTAAGGTCCAAACCCAGTCAACTTTGAATCCGGAAACTAAATAAAACTGAACTATTCAGAAAAGCTTCCTAATTGAATTCCACATATTATGGGGTTGTGATCAAGGAATTTGCACACAAGCATTCCCCAGCCACTTGGACTCACCTTTCCTGTCTATTCATCATACTCTGTTTTGTCAGTCCCTGTAGAGCTCTGAAGTAAGCGTAAGGTAAGATGCACTGCTGTGCAAGAATACCAAATAGATACTATAATGAATCTATTTTGTACCTAGAGTTGATGCCTCGAAATAACTAAAGGTGAGTTTTAGCGGAAGTATAGTGCTACATTCTGGTGGTGTTAAGTCAGAAACCGGTGCAAGGATTCTCAGCAGTCTTCTAGACAGTATTGCAGTTTGTCTTTGCAGCATTGCACTTACAATAATTATTTGTGGCTCCACCTATTAGTAGCACTGTATGGCTGCCTTTCCACTTTAAGCAGTCACCAGCCCAGTATGAAGTTCAAATGCAAAACTAGACTAGAGGGCATTAGCTTAGAGTATTCCATCCTCACCTAAACATAGAGGTAATGTAATATTTGACACATAATGTTTATTTTCTGCAAATTAATTCTCTAAATTCAAGTTCAACCCAGGTCCTTTCAATTTTTTCTTGTCATCTCCCACAAAACCTTCAAAAAACCCATGTTTGACTTGTGCTGATGCGGCTACCTGCATTGTCAGGATAATTGTGGTCGTCATGATTTATAATTGATCCCTTTAGCTTGCCCAGGTACTCATCTTATTGTAACCGTCAGCTGGCTTCGATGGAGGGTCCAAACCAGCAGGTTTTGATAACTGTGAAATAGATAAACTAGGTGTTTTAAATGGCAGAAATAATAAACAGTTATGCACTGAAAGGCTAGGCTTGTAGAAAAGTCTGAAACACAACTTGCATCATTGATAAATTTGGTTTATGTGATGTTGACCATGTTTTTGTTTTGAATCTAGGTTGAAAGGCTGTCAAATTATCTCAAGGAGAAGACAGATAAGTGCAGTGAACTCTTACTCTCAAAAGAACAACTCCAGAGGGATGTTCAGGAAAGGAATGAAGAAATTGAGAAACTGGAGTGCAGAATAAGGGAGTTGGAGCAAGCATTAATCATCAGCACTGATGATTTACAGAAGGTAATGTTCTTCATTGTGGAAAATCTGGTATTGGTATTAAAAACTGTTAGTTAATGAAAGGTTTTGTAGCTATCACAACTAATATATGAAATGTTCCCAAAAGGTGGATGAAAGGAAACCTCTCACGATCATAGAAGTTAAGGGCGAATTGCCACTTGAAGCGCAACTGCAGGTGGAGCGAGAAGCAATTGACAGAAAAGAAAACGAGGTATATGCTTTAATATTGCATGTATACAGTTAACAAATGTTAATTCCTGTTGATATAGAAATATGTTATGCCTACGGTGCAGTAGCGTAGGATAGCATTCATATATGATTGCATTCTGTTGTTGTAATTGCAATCATTTATTTTAACTGTGATAGAGTTCAAACTTCTGCATTGTACACCAATTAGTTTTGGTTCCGGTTCCCTCCATTTATGTGGGGACAGTACAGCCCTTTTGCAGACAGTGGCATGGTGTAAAATTAGTTTAAATAAATGCATATAACTATCTATTGAACTTAGTCCTGCATCTTGCATCAAACAAATCTTATCTTTAGAACGCAACTTAACCACCATGATTAAATCCTCGTTTAACCAACGTAGATACTAACGTTGATCCTAACCAAGTGAGAACGTAATCATATGCCCACTGTGTATTATACCTCAGTACTTGCCAAATAGCCACCAATTTCTGATCTACCATACCCGAGAAAAGTCCTGTAAATAGTAGTATCAGACCAATTACAAAATTATGATGACCAAAATCATCTATTGCATGACCTTCATTCACCAAGCAGCTCTGATTCTGACTGATCTCTCTGCAGCTAACAACACGATTGACTATCACATTCTGGTGTCAATAAGGCGAGATTGGTTTAGAGTGTCTGGGAATGCTTCAAATGTGGATTGTATTCAGCAAGTATGTATGGGATGTATGTAACCCTCCCCTAACAAGGAGATGGTCGAAACCCAGTGATCTGACCTCCTCCTGCTATTATTTAACTTCTACTGGCACCATCCCTTTCAATTTTTAGATCAGTACAAGGTTGACTTGCAAATGTGAACCAAAGGAATAGATTTTTCAGGATGCTTTGTCATAGGGCTTCTAGACTAGTATAATGTCAAATGTATAGACTTTCCAAAATCCTTATAGACAGACTTCAGACACTCCAAAATCAGGCTGCTAAAATGTGTCAGCTGCTCTGAAGGCACGCCTCTGGCACTGGGAATATTCCAGAATCAAATTCAAGTCACACTATTATCCACAAGGTCTAGTGTAACAGAGTCCTTGCATGGCTGTAAAACTAATACCAAACTGCATCACCACCAGTAATCTTTGGCCAGCATATTTTCAGCTGTTCCTCCAACACTTTTTGAAATAACTGAAGCACAACAGCTGCTCCTTTGGAGTAGTGAGCCCAATACTATTGAAACCTCGAACCCTCAACTCAGTCCTGAACCAGCCTACCTCTGATTTAGGAAATCTCCTTAAAGCTGAAATATTGAGAACATATTTTGCCTGAAATCATAATCTGAAGGCCTATGATTAAAGAGTGTTGGGTCAGTCCACCCACTTCAAGGCTGCTAGACTTTTAACAGCCAATATTTGTGCAGTTGAATCTATATTTCTTGTTCTCTTTTCTTTGTGTACATTCCAGCACTTTGATGGTATTGTAAAAATATCATCCAACATTTTACAAATGCCTAAATAAATAAGGATGACGTAATCCTTTTAAAGAACTACATTTCTCTGCTAGGCCCCTGCATGTGTCTCCGACAGGTTGTACCAATGGCTCTAGTAATTTCTTCTCACATGTGACAACTGAAATTCTTGCCATAGTTAATGAAACATCCCTGGCTTAATAGTTGTAAGCATTATGTGTTATTTTTCTGTGTGACTTCATTGCTTTTTATAGACATATGCTTTTATTGATATATAAAGTATACATAAGTGCATCCTACAGCCACCAACTGTGGGGTAAAAGCATTAGAAAAAGATAACCAAGCAATTATTTTCCAAAGATGAACTTCCAAGAAGTCCCTACCTCCAACTTTCATGCCAATCGATGACTGGTGTTTCTCTATAGAAAGGCAACTTGTTCAGGTCATCTGGCTACCCCGTCAGTCTCCTTCCTGTTCAGGGAATCTGGTATACTCGAACAGTATAATTCAGAGTACTTTTAAGTATTCGGGAAAATCGGTTCTCTAAATTCTATTGCTTCCCCTTTTGAACCATCACCATATATATTGTTTCCAGGCGCTCACAAGGGAAGAAGTTCCAGTCTTTCCTATCTGAAACATAGAATTTGCCCCACAGAAGCTGTCACCATTTGTCTAGTGGCATGAAGCACTAGCGCCATCTCGTTCTCGAGAAATGACTGAAGTGGAAAGCCTGCATGTTCAGCAAGCCAACAACGGTAAAGCCATGCAATTTAGAGATGTTGGTGTGTAATATTTAGTCACTGGTTTTCAGTATACTCGATCAGAAAAATTGGAGTATTGGACTGTCCCAACGTATGCAGAAAAGTGCCCTTTTCCCCGCAGCCTTTCCATCATGTGCCTGATCATTGCAAAACCTATCTATGCAAGCTCACCTTTGAATTATATAAGTAGAGCATACGCTCGGTTACTGCTGCTCTAGTTATGAAGGTTTGAGCATTGATGCATGTTCTTGTAAAAATGCTGTTCAGATGTTTCCATAGGAACTCACAAACCAGCTCCTCTGATCGCAGTTTACTTGCATAGTTACTGGTATGGGGACAATTAAAAGTATTCTGAATATTTAGGATTGTTGTTTTCTCTCTCCCTTGTTAGTAGCCAATGTTCCAAAACCGTATCCTGTCAAGATGGATTGGATTTCATATAAGGGTGGAGTATCCAGTGTCAAACCTAATATTCTCTTTATCCCATTTATCAGTTGTGACTTTTGAAGGTTTACTTTAAAGCCTGGTACGATGACATAATTGTCCAGCTTATCCAAAATAAGAACTAGTTGGGTCTTTGATTGAGAGCAGAATGTAGTCAGCATGCTTAGTTAATTTATGTTCCAATAAGTATTTGTGTAGTATTCTTGTTCTTAAGAATACTTTCAGCTAGTGATCCTATTAAGAGAATACATAATAATGGAGAGTAGGGACATACATCCCTGATTAGTCTCTCTCTGAGTATGGAAGGCAGAGAATTAGTGTTCATTAACCTTAATGAAGGCCATCTGATCTTTATGTCCTGCTAAAACCCAGTCTCGAAAACTGCAGCCAAAACTGAATTTCAGAAAGTTTTTGCTCCAGAAATAGCCAACTGTTGGGTGAAAGTATAAGAGCCTGTTTGCAGAATCTGCAGACATTGTATTCCAAATGCCATTTTTTGGTATTGTCCCCACAATTTCTGCCAGAGATGAATCCCAATTGATCTGTGTCTATCAAGCCAGGTAAAACAGGGTTTAGTCTGGCTGATGAAAATGCTAGTACATAGTTTCATGTATACATTTAACAATTGTATTAGTCTTCAAAAACTACAAGATGTGTGGTGATTCTCTGGTTTGTTTATGACCAGGACCATGACCTTCCTGATAGACGGGGTTGTAGCTCTGGTTTCAATGAATGAATTTTATATTCTGGTCAAGACAGAAGCCAGGAGGCTGAAATAAGTTTAATAAAAGCTGAGTGTGAACCTGTAGGGACCTGGAGCATTCCCCATTTTATGTTTGCCTCTACTACTGACCACGTCCTTCATTGATATTGGTCAGTTTGGTTTTAGGAGTATTGTAGGTAAACCATGACTCGGATGTGAGATGTGTTGTCTGCCGTGTAGAGTTCATTATTGGAGAAGATGAAAGTTTCCTTGTATCTCTTTGACCTTCGTGCAGAACATTAGAAGAATCTTGTACCCCATCTATTCCAATTTTCTCCACTGCTCTCAGATTATAAGTAAAACGTCTCCCTAACATGTTGCCCCAATGATAGTACTTCCCATTGGTTCTCCAAATTGTGTTTCCAAATTGTGTTTTATTTTATATTCAGCGTATTGAATTTAGATGAAGCCAAGACTAAATGTCCCCTTTCAGTTGCTTTTAGGGCATCCCAGATAGTATTAATTCCTAGGCATAGGTTTCCCCGCCTTCTCCATGGCTGTCAGTTACTAAACTGAGGTCTCCACGAAGTATCAATTCTACATCCGCCCTTGCCAAAATGTCTGCAATTGCAGTATTGAAATATGTCTTCTGATTGGCTTTGGTAGCATTATTATTGGAGACTGTTTAAATAGTAGATGCCATTTTCATAGTTAAGAGTACCCCCCCTCCAGACATTTGGGATCACCGTCAAAATTTAATATGAGAACACATGAGACAACAGAGTTCAACCCCTTCTTTTATTCTAGTCTCTGCAGAAAAGAATAGTTTTGGAAACCATCTAGATATAAGACGAAACCAATCCCTTTTAAGAACGTTGGTTTCCTGAATAAAAACAAATATCACACTTCAAATTTTGCAATATATTAAGGAAAGCTAAACGCTGATTTGGTTCTTTACGACCCTTTGCATGAAAGCGAATAACTTTTTTATATGGTCCTGATGTATGCCCAAGCCGTACAACCTTTAAGGTGGGTCCAAACGCTGGTAGTTAGTCCCAACAAAGCTTGGATCTAGATATATGTGCAAACCTGTCTCAGTGGTTGTCCCCCAAAAAACAAAATCATACTAAATCATACTAAAGAACAATTGCAGTGTAAAGGACAAGATCAGGCCTCAGAACATCATAGAAATGTTATCAGACCTGCAGACCTGGTGAATTAAATAATCTACTCGACCTAACTGTAATGTCTCGACTCATAAAATGGATTCAACTTATGTGAGCCTAGGCAAATATATTGATTCACTGAACCGCCATTTTCTTCATTATCACATTTGATAGCACCTTCAAATATGTTAGTTCAGCATGTCTACTGTATAAAAAACTATTTTGTTTGACTAAACTTTTGCTCCATATATATCTCAAATCTAACCGCATATAGGATAGGATGCACATGACCCCTGACTTGCCTCTAAGTTCAATAACAGCATTATCATCAGGGCGGGGGGGGCAAGAATGTTTCTCAAATCATGTTTAAAAGCTATCATTTTTAATAAATTTGAAAGTAAAGCATGAAGTGGTAGCACACTGTCAATTGCAATCAGCACATGTTACATTGAAATAGCCACAAAGCTTCCAAGTGACATACAGTTTTACTGATAAAACTATATAGTGTGCAAACAATAATGTTTGGAAATCGAGTTACTGCAAATATTTGTCTTTTGGACATTACCAAGTAAAGTGTTCTAATTTGTTTTGCCTTTATTTAAATCTTTGTTTGGCCCTTATGTAAATCTTTGTTTGCATCACACTGCTGAATTACAAAAAAAAAGTACTTTAGTAATACCCGATATATTCTGAAATATTTGTATTATTTGTTTGCAAGCTATTTAAATGTTGTGTGTTAGAAAAAGAACTGACACCCTACAGCCTTTTGTTTCACAATGATTGTCAGACAGCTCACTTCACAAAATCCTCTAACTGTTGTAAGAGAAAGAAAAGTAAACACCGTTTTCCAGGATAAGATAAGCAGCAATTAGTAAAATGTTAAACTGACATTTGACCTCTGTCCTTGAACCGACAGCAAATGTGTCAAGATAAAAGCAAGATTTAAAGGCATCTTTATTGCTCATTCACTTTCTGAATGAACAGAAAGAACACTTGTCCCTTTCTAGCTGCAGTTCACTCGCTAGAACAGACCAATAGGTCCTAAAAAATAGCTCGACCTGATAAAATCTGACTCGCCATAGCAAGTGGGCGAGTAGATTTTTCGGGGCCTGAAGATCCCATTAATAATGGACTGTTCCAGAAATCCCACCCCTTTAGGATTGCAGCTCCTAATAATATAAAGGTCATAAGATTTAACATATATGCCTCAATGCCCCAGTGCACATAAAGGAACCGAGTCTCACTATTGCTGGAATCAGGAAAATGTTCCTTCATATGAGGAGGCTGGGATTGATCAACAAGTTGCATACTACCAGGATTGTAGTGTGTTGCAAGGTGCATAGCCAAATAAGTGCCAGGAATTGGCTACTGTAATCATTATTGCACCATAGTATTGCATTTAATCTTTATTCATAAACAATCTGTATAAAAAAGGAAACACTTTATTTATCCTACTACTGTACCAGTTTATGCTTTTTCACAAGAGAACATTGACTTTTGGTTATTGCACTAAAATGTCTGCCCTCAGGCTTTGGTCATGTTCTAACTTCAGGCCAAATCTCCAAAGCTTGCTCATGACGGGCATGCGTCTGGTTGAAACCTAGAATTGCCAGTGGTGACACACTATCCCTAGCTCCTGCATTGTTGCTGGGTCTCCCATAGTCATCAATATGCTTACTTTTGTCTGCATGAAGGCAGTGAGGGGTAAACTCTAAAAAAGAAAATCATGATATTGCTATTGTCTGGCCTGCTAAACATGCATTTATGAGAGTGGAGCCAAGTATTGATAGGACTGCCTGCATATGATTTTAGGACATCCTAAACTAAAGTTGTCAGAAATTAATTTGGTTCACCCCAGCTTGAACTGGGCTAAAACTTCAAACTGATTAAAATGATGGTAATTTACACTTGAAAACATTGAACAAACGTGAATCTGTTTTTCATCGTTTCACACAAATTTTCCTTGAACAGTTTGTTCCAATCCTTGACAGAAGAGAAGCACTGAAGATTTAACACGAGTATAGCGCCAAGCCTTGTATCTGACCTCATTGCCACTATATTGTGCCTTCATAGATCTACAGCTGGTGATAGATTTGATAGAAATCTGAGGGAGGAAAACTGTTAATCAAGGCTGCCTCCAATGGATTCGTTATATACTAAGTCGGCTTTACACAGATATGTGAACGACTATTCCAATGGCAGTCAATCAGATTGGTAAATGTCAGATTCCTTGCTGAGTAGTTATGTGACTGTGCTCTGTATAGCCCCAGCCCTTTTAATGTATCCTTGAGTGATATGTTGTTGATAAAAATAGCATATTTGTCACATCGAGTGTAAGAAGGTGGAAGCACTTGTATTATGCTGATAACTTAATTATAACACTCCCATAGGTATGCAGAGAGCAAAAAAGTCTTGTCATCCTATACATCTTGGAACAAATTAGCCATTAATCGGGAAAAAGTTACATTATGACCTTTTGCAACTGGGTAGTTGGGATTGCTCGACTAAACCAAGACCGAAAGATACAGATCATATCAGGATCGCTTTTGACAAATGTTTTGGACTTCCCTACAGAAAGGTATATCTGGTTTCCATCAACCTTTGTCCAAATTTGAATACAAAGATTTAATGGCAGGAGTTTATTCGTGAAACCCACTTCTAAGTGCTGATAATGACAAAATTAATCTTCATCAAATATGAGCATCACTATTTAAAAAAAACAAGCATAAACAAAAATATCTAACTGAGATTCTAGTCTAAGAGAGTTATACAGACACTATGAAAAATCAAACAATTTTCTTTTGAAAGATAAATTCAATTCCACTACTTCATTAGGAAATTATTCAATGTTGATCACCTTCATTCTCATTTCATGTCTATACATGGAGGTTCCTCAAAGAGAAATAGTCTCTCAGATCAATGTCTCTTTCTTCTGGTAAAATCTTTGCCTAATATGCCCATTCTGGAGCAATAACTGAGCAGCCTCTTGCAATGGTTTTTTATTATGTACCGCGTATATAGCAATTCATTTGGGAAAATATATACAGTGAAAAATCGGGATGAAAGACACCTATGGATTTCTGAAATTGAAACAAAATATAGAGTTTAGAAACAGTAGCTATTTGCACATTTCCGAAATTGTGAGTACCCATACTAGCATGAGAATTATAGGTGATTTTTCAAAGTGACTTCTTTTTTACACATTGTCTTTCATTTGGAAGGCAGAAATGCATCGATTGTCAATAGGTAATAACAGTTGCTCTACAATTCTGTTACCCTAAGCCTCCCGATAAAAATGGTACCTCAATTGCGTGGGTAGGCCTAGTGCCCGCAACAGGAAACGGCTCAAAACGCAACGTGGACACACTTCATTTTTACAGTGAAAACTGACCCTTTTTTTGCAAAGTGCCTAGCTGTAGATTTTGAACCCTAGCTCTGCCGGCACCTAGGGAAACCTAGCAAACCTATACATTTTTTAAAACTAGACACCCAGGGGAATCCAGGATGGGGTGACTTGTCTGGCTCTCACCAGGTTCTGTTACCCAGAATCCCTTGCAAACCTCAAACTTTGTAAAAAAAAAATTGTTTTTTTTTAAACACATTTTCTTCACATTTCTGTGGTGAAAAGTTCTGGAATCTGCGTGGATCCACACATTTCCTACCACCCAGCATTCCCCCAGGTCTTCCGATAACAATGGTACCTCACTCGCATGGGTGGGTCAAGTACCCGCGACAGGCAAGTGCCCAAAACGTATTGAGGAGACATCAAAATTACCTATCACAAAACAACCAGGTTTTGCAAGGGGGGTCACCTGGGTTTTTGGCCCCGGGCTCGGCAGCTATCTTGGGAAACCTACCAAACCCACACATTTCTGAAAACTAGACACCCGGGGGAGTCCAGCGAGGTATGGCTTGCGTGCACCCCCCAACGTTTTCCTACCCAGAATCCCCTGCAAACCTCAAATTTAGCTGAAAAAATCACATTTTCCTCAAATTTCTGTGTGGGAAAGTTCTGGAATCTGCATGGATCCACAAATGTCCTACCACCCAGCGTTCCCCCAGGTCTCCCGATAAAAATGGTACCTCACTCGCGTGGGTGGGTCAAGTACTTGCAACAGGCAAGGGTCCCAAACATATTGAGAATACATCAAAATTACCTATCACAAAACAACCTGGTTTTGCAAGGGGGGTCACCTGGGCTTTGGCCCCGGGCTCGGCGGCCATCTTGGGAAACTACCAAACCCACACATTTCTGAAAACTAGACAACCGGGGGAGTCCAGCGAGGTATGGCTTGCGTGGATCCCCCAACGTTTTCCTAACCAGAATCCCCTGCAAACCTCAAATTTAGCTGGAAAAAACACATTTTCCACATGTTTTTGTGTGGAATCACCGTGCCGGCACAAATGTCCTGCCCACAGGGTTCTCTTTAGTCTCCCAGAGGGATTTCTAGTGCCATGTGATAGGACGGCCGGGGGCCATCCTACGCACATGAGCACTGGTGCGTCGGACGGGCCCCGGCCGTCCGACACACCGAAGGGGTTAAAAAAAGGCAATCAATAAGAATATGACATATCTAGCAATTCACATTTAAGAAACATTGCCACAAACCATTTTCATCCCACAGGTTTGAATACTGTTCTGCTCTATAGAAAATTGGATTGCACCCAAGCGTAATTTAAGAATTTCTATACACAGCTTGGTGTCTGGTAAATTTATAGTGTATGGAAAAAGATCCCCATGACCTAGAGTGTTCAGTGTTAAGCTTAAGGGAGGTTACTTAGACAAATATTCATATCCAACCTATGTGACATTCAGATCTGTCACTGTTTCAGCTGTTTTTCTCCTTGTCAGACTGTCAATTTTTTGCAGCACTCTTTTTTCTTCTCTCACACTTTCAGACCAATCAGCTTGTATCAAGCTTCCATTTTCAGTCAAATTGGTTGAATTTGCCTCATTTTGATCTTAACTTGTTTTATTATTTTCACAACTTGCAACTGAAACATCTTGAATTCCTCTTGGGGTTTTCAGAGTTTGAGCTTTTTAAGTTTCTTTTTGAAAGCTTTGTTTTCTGAAATCTGGAACTCTGTTGGAAATCCTACATATTGTTTTGTATGGGCAGTTGCATGACTGCAGCTGCAGGCATATTCCCTTTGACCTTCCTTGGATTCGGCATGTTCTGAATAGTGGCCGGTGGGTCTTGGAATATTGATTGTACCATCCCATTCTTTGCAATCTTGTTCATATTCTTGCTGATTTAGGGAACCATTTGTGACTCGTTTTGAAATCTGTTTAGATTAGAATCCTGTTTCCAGGGTCCATTTGTCACACAGATGTGGCAAGGGTCATTTCTAATCTTTACATTATTCATATTCATGTTAGAACTATTAATAAATCCTCTACTCTAGTATTTCTTAACCTTTTGACTTCTGTGGACCCCCACATAATCATTACTGGAACACCACTGAATCATTATTGAAACCTTAGACCCTCTTTAAGTCATTACTGGAAGCTGGGGACCCCAGCCTAAGGAGTTTTGATGATCTGAACCGCAAAAAAATATACTAAAAATACAGAAACAAGCATTCATCAAGCAAATGCACAAATGATGAAATCTTTTATTTAATTCACAAACAAATATTAAAAAAAACAACATTATGATTTTAATGGGAAGGTTGGAGCTTTTCTAAATTCAATTGCGGGCATTCATCCATACTATATTATGTTTGATGTACTTGCACTGCTTCCACAAATCAATCTGAGGATACTAACTTAGTTTTTAGCCTGAAAATGTCAAATTCTTTCACATTTACAGAACGTGTAAAAGTTTAAACATTTAGCTTCTTAATTTATATACAGTTCATCTGTTAATATTTTTTAATTTTCCAAGCAGTCACAGACCCCCTGAGTAGGCTTTGTTGACCACTAGGGGTCCCTGGACCACAGGTTCAGAACCACTGCTTCTACTCTACCACGAAGATCACCATTTCTGCCTTGCATAAAATGTGCACCATTGCCTTGTGTTTTAACACCTTCTGCGCTAACACTAGTACCAGTACAAAAACTAACTGTATGAAAACTATCTTGACCAACCTTTCGGAAAACTTTGTTTGAGCTACCCTCAACTTCTCCTTCGTTGTTTCATTTCAGAATCTCAACAATCACTACAGTACTTCACGTAGGCCAATATCTTATTCAAAGGTTTGACCTGCCAGCACATCACACTTTGTTGAATATGCAAACTAATTTCCAGATGCAATCCCAACACAAAAGCTGAAACAAATCCAGAAACACCTTCTTTTGTGGAATCTTCAACTCTACTTTGTAAATCTACATCAATCTCTCATAATATGCGTGCACTAACTTACATGTATCTTGTGTCACTCTCATAATCTTTGCCCAACTTACTTGTTTCTGAGGAACTTTTGTTTACAAATGTTTAAACTTGATCACATTTCTCCATAACAATTGGAGAAGGCTTACTGTGAGGGGTTTCCGTCTGTGGTTTTTCTTCTGACCATTGTACTATGGTCTTACATTCTCTCCACAAATCTTGAGGCACAACAATTAAAAATAAACCATCCAAATCTGCACAAAGCACATTTTAAATGGTCACAATCCTTTCCACCTCTATATATCATGGGCTTCTCTCTGAGCTACAGGAAATTCTTTGTAAATGTGTGAAGAACATTCCTTGATCAAGGTACATGCACATATGCTCCTCCCTGCACTCCCCTCACTGGAAGCTCTTTTCAACTACCCCTTCACATTCTAAATCACTTTGACACCCCAGGCTTAGCAGGTGGTTCCGTCCCCTCTTTTCAATACCTCATCACATCGTCTCATTTTCAAATTGCCTCTAATAATTCTACGAGATTTTCTTGCAATGTTTTTGTGATTCTGATTCATTTATTCATTTTTGGTCAATCCTATCTTAAATGACTCCTTAATTCTCATTTGTTTTAAATCCACTTTTAATTCTTTAGCCAATTTGTCTTGTGTCTCAAATGCACTATAAGCATGTCTTCCTGCTTCTGTACCCAAAAATGCCAATTCATTTTGCCTTCACAAGTTCCCGTTTCTGCCATTATTTTCAAATCTCCTTTGAGTTTAACAGTATTAAACGCTACCACTTTTACCTCACTTTGTGAAGAACTAGATTCCGGTTTCCTCCCCTCACTCTCTGCTCTCCTGCCCCCATCCTGTCCACCATTTGCACTTGGGATACCACCCATAGTTTCTAGCATTCTTCTGTAAACTCAATCCATCCACTAGTTAACAGCCTTACCAATTTACTCTTTCAACATTTTCTTACCTGCTTTCTCATTCACCATGTAGTCCTATACATTCAAGGCTTCGAATTGAACCAGTCTGGGCTGCGGCTTCATCTCAAACATGACACGCATCAGATTCAAAATCTTTTTCACTTCAAATGTACCATTAACATGAAGTTGCAACTTTTTTGTTCTCAGCAGTAATTCTTTTGCATTCTTTAAGCCACAAACGTAAACAATCCATGTTCCAGAAGCATTTCTCGGACGGGATACCCATTGGAGGTGGAGTATAGGCTCCTTTAGCAGGAATCGTAGATTTATTCAAAAGTGCATCCATTGCAATCACAACCTAGTTCACAATACTAATAAAACCAATTACAAATCAATTTCAAAACTAGACCTGAAATGCAATACTTAAAACCTTAACAAATAAACCTTTGTCTGCTTACTGGGTACGGGGCGTAAAATAGAACTCACCACAGAAAGTGAGTAGCACCTTAACTGCTTCCAGTAACTCTTAAGATTGGCTCTCGACCAGCAGCAACCTACCCTTAGAGTCCGCATATTTATCCTTATGCACAAATGCACAAATTAATAAACACCACTACCCAGGATTACATCATACACATCAAGACTATTAAGGGTTTCATAGGACTTTAACCTAGAGGACTTTAACCTATATACTGGCTTGACGCCACATGCCTTTCCAGCAGACATCCTTATAATGCTATCTCAAGATTTTGCATTTCCATAAATCCATTAACTTTATACATAAAACCATTGGCATATAGATAACATAAAATCACAATATCGCTTCATCAAAAGCACAATTTAAACAGCTTTAGAAACTTATGCAACACATTACAATGCAATATAGTTTTTGACGCATGCGCAAAACAAAACCAAAAGCACCATTGACATAACACTCTTTGTGGCAAATGCTAAACAACTTTCTCCGAATCACCCCAAGACAGCGCACTCACACACCGCATAAAACAACTCTCCAAGCAAAACAGCTCATCTCACAAAATCCTATTGATACGTTACGCAATTCCCAACAGCATTAACCCACACTATTCTCGGATGCCCCAACTTCTGTCAATTTATGGTTGCAAATTTTCTGTTAAAATTTCGTTAAAATTTTCACCAAAATTCGAATTTGTTGCTTTCCTCCTCCAAAATTCTGTTGCTGCTTTGCTCTAATACATTTAAGGGGCTGATTCTCAGGACCTGGGTCGCATACGTTCCTAAGAATGGGGCCCCTTAGAATTACAATAGAAACCTTCACAGGACAAAATTCAAAGTCAAAACCATAAAGGGTTATTCAAAATGTACGAATAATTTACAGAAGGAAAAAGACAAAAGTAGTTGGTTAGTCAGATTCAAATCAACACAGGAATGCGTGAAAATAAAGCGCTTACCTTAATCAATTAAGTAATGCCATTGTGGGTGGTAGTAACATTCCATCGTCTTGACAGGGCGCCACTATTGTTCCAATCTATAAAAAAAGGGGCTAGGGACAAATCATCAAATAGGCCTATCAGCTTACTGGATACAAACCAAAAGATATTTTCTAGACATGTATTTGCTAGGCTGCATACATGGCTTGCTGACAATTTTGTCCTTGAAGATGCCCAGGCAGGGTTCAGGAAAAAAATAAGCACCATAGACCAGGCCTTCCACTTTAACGTGTTGTGCTGGAAGTATGTAACTTTAAAGAAAGAACATCTATATGTTGCTTTCATTGACCTTCTTTCAGCCTTCGATCTAGTCCTGAGGGATCTGCTATGGAGGGTCTTGGGAAATTACGGGATGCCTACATACTGATACTTATGCACAAGTAAGGTGAAACAATACCGGTGATCTCACAGATAAGATTCCCACGAGAAGGGAAGTCAAACGGCTGAGTGCTGGCCCCTACCCTATTCAGTATGTTCATCAATGGTGCTGTGAACTGGGTCCCTGCAATCGAACATGATTCCCCAAAAATTTCTGGCACTCTAGTCCCGTTCTTAATGTTTGCAGATGACACCTTACTCAGCTCCAGAACCCTGATGGGTCTTCAGAAGTAACTGGACTCATTTGCAGCCTTCTGCAAAAATAGAGGCCTAGAAATAAATCCGGATAAATCTAAAGTTATGGAGATTAACCCCCATAGAACTTTCAGAGGCAAAATGAGATTAGAAGGAGCACTGATAGAACAGACTACTCAATTTGATTACTTGGGTATTAGAATCTCAGACTCTCTAAAATGGGGGAAGCGAATTGATAAAAGCAAGGGCGGTCTCCATCAGCGTGCACTTTAAATTAGTAGGAAGCATAAGTCGACTGCTGGTGGGGCTGTGTCACCGGCCATAAATATGTATTTTTCCACAGCAGTGTTGGCTGCCCTCCATGGAGCTGAGATCTGTGGGTAATAGAGATGCATCTACACTAACCGTTGAGGAGAATACATTTATTAAAGGCCTTTTTAATTTGCCGAAAAGTGCACCATTGGTGCTGCTAAGATTTGATCTAGCCCTCAATCCCATCCATCTGGTATCCTTTCTTAAACCACTGTTATACTGGGCAAGGATGTGGACCACCCTGGAATTAACTGTCTATCGAGAGGCACTTAGGGATCTGATGAACTGTGACACAGCCACCAATACCCCTTGGTTAAAACACGTTCTAAAGCAGCTTGAATTACTTAAATTAGGAAACATGTGGGCTATACCAGATGAAGTTACCAAAGGTGATAAGCTGCTATTAAATAAAAATTACTGGGATCGTGACTTGACCAGAATCTGGGTTGAGCATAGGGAGAGCTCACTAACAGGGCAATTTCTACTTCATAAATGCTCGCTTAACTTTGAGCCCTATATGGACAGGATATACCCAGCAGGGGTAAAGGGAGTGTACATACAGTTCCGATTCAGCACCCTGCCCCTAAGAAGCCTTACCTCTATATGGTGTAAAACAAATGGTGATCTGGAGAGTTGCCCCTTCTACCCGTTAATAAAGGAAACAGAGGCTCATTTCTGGCTATTTTGTCCCAGATATTCCATTCTGAGGAAAAAATGGATTTGAGCATGGCGCAAACTAAAGGGTGTAAGGCACTACCAGGAGGCAATGCGTATTCTGAAAAGTGATAGGAAGGAGCAGTTAGTGTTTGCGGTTGCACAATTTTTTTGGGGGGGCTTGGACAATACACATGAAAGGTTTAATATCTGTGAACCTGTAATTACCATTGCTGCTATGTAAATTTAGGACATGTCTTTATGAACACAGCATCATTAGCTAAAATTGTTTTATGAATTGCTTCTAAGCTTTTTTTCTTACACATGATACCTTTTATTTCTTTTTAACACTTTTTACTCGTAGAATAGGACGCTTACTGTTGACAGTTAGTATGAATGGGAGAATACCTTTGTTATACGTTCTAGATAGGGTAGACTGGGCTATCAAACAAGGCAGACCACATATTGGCATGAAATTAGGCCTCTGTGGAGGTTTATGTTGATAGTGGTAATTATTTCCCCTGAGGTCTCCCATCATGCCTATCCTATGGTTCACATGCTACAGTAATGTTTTTATGCATTTTTCTTCCCTTTTTACAATTACTCTTATTATGTCTTTTATCCTTACGATGTATTTATTGTAATTGCACTTTATTGGTCTGTGGACTGAAATAAAGTATATATACTATTAAAGCCAATCGTGAAATGTTATAACATAAGGGAATTAGCATAGACCAAGATATAGTTCAGCAAAGAACTAGCACACATCTACTCAGTTTGTAAATCAAGGGAGAGCCTAAATATAAATCAGCAAGAGGACCCACTTGAAGTCTGCCACCAAGGAAAAAGGCCAATGGTCAAACTATAAATCAGCAGATAGTCTAACGTGTACTGCTCAGTATGAAAGGCAGGGAAAATTTGGCACACATCCTAGAACGGGCAAATTTTTAAGTTGCATCCTACCATATAGCGCAGCTGTGTGGTATGCGAAAGACATCTTGGGGAGTTTCAGAAAGTTGACCTGGAAATGCATTCTGCCCATCGCTTGCCATTGGCTTTGTGTTTTGTAACTCATGTTTTCTTGCTTCCCATTTGCTGGCTTTATTTGCTTTAGGCTAAGCAGGTTCAGTTCGTCTTGCACGATAAGAAGCCATGTTCACTGTATTCTTCCACAAACGCTTTCTCTGTCAACAGGCCTTTAAATCATTTGCTTATGTCGTCATGTATGCTGGGCATTCAAAGATCGAGGTCAAATGTCAAGCTGTGTTTCCATGGGAGCCTGGTTATTTTGCTTTTGGCTGACTTCAAAGTGAGAGTGTTTATAGGAAAGAGGAATGCAGCGTACTTTCTCCATGGAGCCTGCTTGTGCCCTTTTTTTAAATTTTATTTTAGACATAGCTATCTAAAAAGGTAGCTCGTTCTTCATCTGCATAAAACATTAGCACATTTTTTGCAAAATTCCTCCTCTTAGGGGAGTCCGTTCAATTGTGAAACTGCCTTTTTAGGATCAGAGTACAAAACCACATTTCTGTCTCCTAACATATCATGATCTTGAGCAGTTTACACTGTTTATGGCCCATTCACTGTCCAGCACAGTATAAGATCTTTTCACAGGAAAGAGCCAGCCACATTGTAACACAATTTAACAATGTGTGGTTTCAACTTTGACGTGTAAAGCATATGCTTTATTGATGACATCTGTGGCAACTCTGGAGAGTTGGATAAGTTCAAAGGCACTTTCTATGAAAGCTTTTGTGTTTGTTTACCTACACAATATTATGTATTCCATATGCAACTGTGCCTTTTTTGGAACACATACATTGCTGGATATAAACAATTTCCTCATTTGTCCTTGCAGGCACTGGGGTCATGATTTCAATGGTGCAGCAAGGGCACCGGCACTAGGACCATGATTTGTATGGTGGTGCAGTGGCATGGGGGCCAAAACCTCTAGGAAACCCACTGAACACTGATTATTGCTATATGTTACTACTGAACAGTCAGAAGTGCAGTTACTTGCAGGCACTAGGGGTATGATTTGAATGGTGCAGCAGGTGCAGTGGCACGGGGGCCAAAAGCTCTTGGAAACCCACTGAAGAGTGTTTATTGCTACATTTTATTACTAAACAAGCAATCACAAGTGCAGGTACCTTGCAGGCACTGGGACCATGATTTGAATGGTGCAGCTGGTGCAGTGGCACAGGGGCCATAAGGTCTACCTATATTTATTACCATATTTTGCTATATTTTACTACTAAACAAGCAGTCTGGAGTGCTCTTTTGGTTCTTTTGTAACCATTGCACCCTAAAGTAACACATAGCCTAAAGCATCACTGTAATGAAGCTGTAACCTATTGGACTTTTCTGTCTACCTACAACTTATGTTACATTCAGTGCATTTATATGGCACATTTTCACAGGCTTTATATGGTATTAAAATGCTGCTGAATCTGGACACTAACACCTTGGCAAGGGCTTTCTCCATTTTATAACATTAGCACGTCAGCCGTTGTAAACACTATATAAATACTTATAACTTACTGTATGGCATTTCATACCAAGCATTGACCGAGCCAATGGGTCTCGCCTATGCAAGATCTATTGGCTTTGTCAATGTTTTTTCAGCCATATTATATCGCAGCACTAGCATAACTGAAAATGAAAATAAAAAAGCACTATAACGCGAACAACGCTGGCTGTGTCATACAACTTTTTTTCATTACTTTCAGCCACTTGCAACATAGCTAAAAAACATTAGCAAAGCCAATAAATCTCATGTAAGCAAGACCTATTGGCTTTGCCAATGCTTGTTTTATGTTGCAGACTGTGAAAAGCCACACCCTGGACATAGTGTGAAATGAAGCAATAGTGACAACACTCACTCACTTTTCACAAAAACATGATACATAAAATAATTAACATTTGGGGATGCCTATTTTGTGTACATATTAAGAAGTGAATTTACTAAGTAAATAAAGCACTGAACGGGCCTCAATAAAAAAGAACATCCCGACATGGCTTTCTCCTAAAGCACACACATAATTATATTATATTTAGTACACGAAAACATAACTATAAAATGAATCCCATTTTGTCTATTTTATGAACAGGAGAAACACAGAAGAGATACATGCATGTAGGAAACTTGTTAATGCAATTTTTAAAGCCACATTTTCTTCATCAACTTTAAAATGGATATTAGTGCAAATAGGCTAAGGCCCAGTAATTTAAATTTGCAACCTAGTTATGCTAACTTAAACACGTGTATATCAACATTATTGTCTAATTATTAATAGCACTTTCTAACGGTCATTTTGCCAAATTTAAAATGTATTCTCTGATGCAGTGGTGCTAATCTTTTGACATCTGTAGACCCCCTCACAGTCACTTCTGAAAGACAATGATTGATTTGAACCACAAAATAAAACACAGTAATAGAGGAAAAAATATGCATCAAACAAATACACAAATGATTAAATATTTTATTTAGTTTATCAAAAAATTTACAAAAGACATCATTTCGATTTAATGGGAAGGCTGGGGATTTTCAAAACTTGGTTTAATTTCTATAAGAAAGAGCAAGATGCTTGAATTTAGCATGTCACTTTGTCCTCTTTACTCGTAATACATGCTTTCTTTATGTCAGCACATAACAGTGCTTCATTCAAGGTCGCCAGTTGTTCATTTTAGCTTTATAGTTGCTGTACTTGTACTGCTCCCACCAGTCAAACTAGGGTGATAACATTGGGCCTGATTATGATGTCGGGCAGACTGACACTGACACAGAAGCATGGCGGCCTGATTAGGAGTCAGAGGTCCCGCTGTCCGCATTAACGTTTGGACCGTCTTCATTGCGGTAGCAATGCGGCATGTGCTGCGAGCTGCAGCACACGCCGCTACACACAAATACCACATTTCAAACATCTGCCTGCCACATAGTGCAGTGATGTTTAGGGGGGCACCATAGGTGCCCCCCAGGGCCCATGGCGGTGGCCGAGGGCCTGGGGAGAAGGAGGACCCACTAGGGGCCCCAAAGTCACTTTCCGCCAGCCTTTTCATGGCGGGTTAACCGCCATGAAACGGCCGGCAGAAAGGGACATTGTAATCCCTACGGCGGTGCCTGAGGAGGAACCACCATTGTAGAGATTGTAGACCCTCTGACGTGCTCCTTAAGCCCGTCAGTTTCGTGGTGGACGGTCTCTCCGCCGGCCTACCATCCGCCTGCCATCCTAATGCGGTGGGAGACCTGCATGGGCTGATGGCGCTGGGACTGCCACGATGGCCTGACTGTGGCGGTCCCACCGCCATCGTAATCAGGCCATTAATTTTTAGCCTCAAATTTCAAAGTTATACACCTTCAGCAGTTTTAACATTTTCAGTTTCAATTTTGCTTTTTATGTCTATATAATTTGCTAATCTGCTAATGTTGAATTTTCTAAACAGTCACAGACCCCCTGAGTAGCTTTTGCTCACCCCCCTGGAGACAACGCCCCACAGGTTGTGAACTGCGGATCAAAAGTATATATTTTATTCCAACCTTAAGAAAATCTTGTTGAGTGGAGACCTGCTGAATGTAGTAACTTTATTATGTTATTCGACTTGTAGGTCTGTTGAAAATTTCATGATTTTTTCAGACTTGCACATCACTTTATGTATGTATGTTTGTGTAGCACAAATAATCAGAAAGGCAGCAGAGCGCTGTTCTGACTCCAAGGCAAAGACACTGACAATGAATGATTGTAGGTGGGAGGGTGTGGCAGGGATGTAGCTGATTTCTAATTGCAAACATGAGATGTTACAGCCTGACGGTGCTGTGTTATTTTAAGAGTTATGCCTTCAGCTCTTTCCTAAATTAGAACATGGCTGGGGTAGAGCAGTCCTGATGTATACAGTGACGTTATTTTGGGTACTGGGTGTATAGATGGAGAAGGGGTGCTGCCTTATTTTCCCTTTTTGCATTTCTTCCTCTCCAGTTTGATGTCGTCCTAGTTGCAGGTATGCTGAAAGCCACTGGAAATGGTGAGCTTTTCAGCCAGATGGGCAGCGTTACTACTTGTGATGGCTTTATCAATGATACAGCAGTTCTTGAAGATGTTGCGGCCTGGAAAGGGAAGCTAGTAGAGTTCCATCATAGTGTGGGTGATGTTATATGTCTTCAGGCCCTTGATAAGGCTTGCTACCTGGAGTATGCCCTGAAGGACGGGAGGACTAATGT
Organism: Calotriton arnoldi; assembly: GCA_963921515.1. NCBI lineage: Eukaryota > Metazoa > Chordata > Amphibia > Caudata > Salamandridae > Calotriton > Calotriton arnoldi. Next base: position 1,467,528 of record CAWUFW010003965.1, read on the forward strand.
GGAGTCTGTAAGGCCATGGAGTAGGGCATTGCCACCATCCAGATGAGCAATTACAATGGCTCTGAAGTTGCTTTTTTGGGAGGAATATTTTCACTTCTTTAGTAGGGAGAGATGGTATTAGGCAGGCTTAGTTTTCTTGGTTGCGTGTTCCTTTAGGGTGAGATCAGCATCCGTGGTGAATCTAAGAGAGTTGGCATTGGGTGAAAGTTGTGGTTCTAATCGCCCAGGTTTCTGTTTTTGAGTCATGTTAGAACAAGTTGTTGCCTTATGTGGAAAAGGTTCTCAAACCTTGATTCTTATGTTGTTTGGCAAATACAATCCTGAGTGAGTTGCCTTGGCTCAACTTCCCAAATTGATGTTTCATTATTTGACTTAAAACTGCTTTAACATTCCTATTGTTTGGATTTCAGTTGGAGTGGTAATATTATCTGTAATGGTCTGCTCAAGGACCCAATAGAAAGGAGATTCTTTATGCTGTTTAGATTGGTAATTTGTCTAACCTTGTGTCCATTAGCGTTTGGTATAGTATCCCAATAATAAGAAAACATTTTCTTGGTCATATTACAGATTGAGGCGAATGGCCGACAAATGTCTATATTCTTTTTCAATGTAAAGTCCAGTATTATGCCTGTAATAAATATTTTGATGAACACTTGAGCAGTTATGTATTTGGAGATGATTGATGACAGGTCATATGAACTCTCATGATGAACAAGATTTTAAGGTATTGTAATATTTTTTTAATATTTTCAAAAATGTCTCATTTGTCGGCTTATCCTCACTCATCATAATCTCAATAGTGTGCTATTGCCTACTTAACTACGCTCATATTTAGAGGGCTGAATTTGTAAAGTCTCATCTCGTTCTGTATCGGAGTCTGTGTTCCTATTTCCATTATCTTCTGAAAATGATTACAATTTTAACAGAAAATGGAAATTTCGGACCATGGTTGTGAAATCTATCTAAATTGGTTATCCTCTGCTTTATGTTAGGGTTAAAGGCAAACTCGTACAACCTTTGGAATATGGTAGGTCTTTGCATTTCACCCATAGAATCACTAGTATCCATTTTACTACCTGCAATGTAAACCACAGTTTATTTAAATTAAACACTATAGGAGCTTATCCCTGAAAAAATTCCAACAAGTGCAATTGAAGAGAAGTATGTTATTGCTTTTATCAACTTAGCCAGTAGGTCTGTGATAACTTAATACATTTTATTTCATTTGTTAGTCTCAATGCTTTTCAGGAAAAACTAGTCATTATCGTGAGGAAAAATCTCCCTGTTTCCAAAGCTGAACCTAGGATCTCCCCTGGCCTGTTCAACAATATACGCACTACGTTCCTTTAAGCATTTCAAAGTTCCTGAGAATGACTGTGGAAAGAAGACAATGGTGAGGAGTCCCTCCTCCAGAACTACTACCTAGATTAAAAATCACATAAAGTACCCCATCTTCAGAACAATTTACTTGACTGACCATCTGTAAAGCAAGCTTTTGCAAGTTACAATGGACAATAGTTTCCGACTTTCACTTGTTTCTTTTAAACAGAGAGGTAATTGAACAACACTACTGCGACTCAACTCGAGGTACAAGTTTCCTTGTGTGATAAATACATGTAATTAAGTAATCCCACCGGGCAACCCAGCACTGTTGTGAATGACCGCTAAAATGCTTAGTGGTAGAGGTAGAAATAGAACTTTTTTGCAATGGCTTGTGTTGTGTTGGATTAGTTCTTAACCTTGCAAAACAGAATTTATGCCAAATAACCTTCTCTGTAGGAGGTTGAGACACCAGAACTGTAATCCTTCTTGATTACGAAGATGGATTTTTTTCCTCATTTTTGAGACTTGTGATGGCAAACTGCTAAATTTTTGTTATAATTTTGTGATCATTTTTTATATTACCAGAGTTCATCTTCAGCTGCCTGCTCATTTAGCACAAAGCTATTTATTTCGGACGAGCCTTGTGATCCTAGAAGTAGATCTGCAATTAAGCTTCAAACAACTATTTTCATCAAGCCATCAATGAAGGCATTAGTTAAGAATGCCCCCGAAGAGCAGGGTCCATTCTTCACACCTGTTAGAATCTCATACCGCAGTCTCTCAAGCTTAATTGGTGCGATAAATATCACTTATTACATTATGCCCTCACAAATCGGCCATAATATGTGGATTTTGGTGATTGTCAGACCAAAATTAGCATGTTCAATAATTACCAGGTATTCCCTCGCCATAAATTCCGGTGGGTTTGGCCTGCCAAAATTACCACAAGAAAAATCCCTGCACTAACAGGTGTTTGCGCGGGAAACATAATTTAACACAGACACTGCCCATGAAGAGAACCTTTAGCCGTTTCTCTCCCTATTCTGGATGTTATGAAAGCAAACCTCTTTTAGATCTTAAGAAAAACCCCAAAACTTTTTTCTTAAAAAATAACCATCTAAATGTCATATTTTTATATGCCGAATAAAGATTATTATTATTATTAACCATCTAAATGTATATGTCAGGCACTGATCTCAACACCAGCTTGGATCTTTGGGTAAGTAGGTGTCATTCATTGCAGAGTTTTTGTTTGGTGTCAAGTGTTGCTTGCATTTGTTTTTGTATTTTTTGTATCTGTGTTTTATTTGTACAGTGCTCTGATACTCAAACAGGGTCACATATTTGAAGACATTTTGATGAATCATGGAATATTTATTCATGGCGCGATGTTCACTCTCATTCATACATAAGTGAAGAGAAATGTCCGACTAATCCCGGGGTCATCCACTGTCTTGATGGCTTGAAGTCCTCAGACTCAAATGCTACCCTCATCTTTCAAAATGTTAGGAAGGGAGTGAGGGTAAACAAATGGCTATGAATGAGAAAACCGATATGAGTGAAATTAATTGTGTTGAATTGTTAATGACAGTTGGAGAGTAGAGTTGTATTTTTAATTGTTTTGACTGTAGTGCCTTTGAAGTAGCTGATGCAAGAAGAGACTACCTTGCTGCTATTGTTGCACTACCAGCATATGTATGTTTAATTTATTAAGTAATTAGCTGTTGTCTAGGAATTGTTGATACAATAAGTATCTATTTCAGTGAAACCAAAGAATTCCTCCTGTCCATGCTTTTTTATTTAGGAAATTGGATACCAAACCTTTGCTTTTTCTTTGTCTTTTATTTGCAGTGTGTATTGAAATATTTATTTTGGTAACAATGGAAGCTTGAGACGTGTTACATCTTTATCGGGCCTAAAACTATAATTAACGATCTTTTGGTTTCTGTTTTATTTATTTGGATTTTTACAGATAACTAACCTGGAGGAACAACTGGAACAGTTCAGGGAAGAGCTGGAAAACAAAATTGAAGAAGTTCAGCAGCTGCATATGCAGTTAGAAATCCAGAGGAAGGAATCTACTACACGTTTACAAGAACTTGAACTTGAGAATGCATTATTTAAGGTAATTATCTAACCAGTCAGCCTAATCACTGGTTCTGGTCGTTTCCTCTAGATGAATGTGTCAGTTCGTAGAAAGACCTTTTGTTTTTAACCATAGAAACTGGCTCTGCTTCACTCAGTTCTTCATCTTCTGATCTTCACTAATATGCACAAATTTTGACTTGTATATAGTCACAGAAAAACGAAGTTTAGGTAAAGTCACAGTTAACTATGCTTGTAAGATATTAGTATAAAACATCTTTAAAACACCTCTGAAACTCACTGGAAAAAAACACAGGTAAAGTGTAGTTATGGTTGCAAAACAAACACAACAACAGAAATTAGCCAGTTATGGTTCAGTAAACTATCCATTACTTGCACCCCGTCATGCATCGATTGTAACTTCATAAATGACATCACTCATAACATGTTAAATTGCATCATTGATTACATCACAGATGATGGCATCCAGGGGCATCAGTATTCTGCCTTTGGCCATGAAGAGTGGGGCTAGCCAAAGGAGCAGGTCCTGTGCCCAACCCTCTGTGAGTGACCACCTCACACTCTGCACGACCTTCAGAGGTGCGCAGTACAGAATGGCTGCAGGGCACTGGCTTTTGCCAGGCCTTGTGGCTAACCCCCTCTGCCAATCACTTTCCACTGTGGTCAATGTGTGCTGCCCATCATGCCTGGAATCTGTGTTGGCCTTGTACTCAACCATTTGTGGGCAGCCAAACCCCTCTATGTATAGCCTTTGTTTGTGTACAGCACTTGTTGGCCTGCATGGAGGGCCCTAGTCCGAGCTTTGTGCCCATGTATCGGCAGAAAGTCATCCCTTTCTGCAAATGGTTATAGGCCCCTTTTCCCAAGTTTTCTTTCATTTATTTACGGTTGACGGTCTAATGTCGACAGCAGTATCATAGATGTCCTCAGGGATGTCGTCAAAGTCATTTGAAATGTCGTCAGTGATGCCATTTAAGATGTTATGAGCCAACCCCGCAGCACTCTACCACTGGATGTGCACCGGAGGGGTTGACCTTTTTTAATTTTATTTTTAAATTGTATTAAATTGTTCATTCACTTAAAGATCAACTTAACCAAAACCCTTATTCTGTCTCGTTAATATGTTACACTGTGCTAACATTCTATATATCCACGCACTTTGTAACTTATCATCCGGCATTTACTAAGCAATAAAAAAACTGTAGAAGTGCATTTTGAGATCAGTAGGATCTGAAATAGTAATGTCATTTTGGTGACTCGTCTGTGTTCACTGTCACTAGGTATTCTCTCAGTTATCCCCGGGCCTAGATCTGTGAGATTCTAGTGATGCATATATCTCTAATCTACTGTTGCATGTGACTGTTTCGTTTGGCCTTTTTTTGGGGGGTGTCGTGTTTCTGTACCTGTGCATAGCAACCTTACGCTTCACCAACAGTAGCACTAGTGCTGTGAATTGCCTGGTTCCACCAGGGATCAGTCTAACATAGCCTAAAATAGCCATCAGCAGCTTTGGACCAACTCATCTACCAATCATGCTTGAAATAGTTTGGATTATCTCTCTCCAGTAGTCTAAGACTGTCGTACAGTACAAGGCCAGGTGAAGAAACTCAGTACGAGTTACCCCACATTGCAGACATTTATGTGGCTTAGAGGAGTCTATTCGATGCTGTCGCTCTGCAGTGCGGTATATTCTCTGCAGAAAGTTAACATGAAACATCTTATGTTTATGGTTCATGAAAATCATCTTGATTTGGGTGCAACAATTTATCCACTTTGCTTTAGATGACTCTTCCCCAATCTCTAATTGCTGGGACTGCCTGCTACGAGTGGATCTTGCTGGTTTGAGAGTGGAAAATAGCGGATATAGCCTGAACACCCACCTGGTGGGACCTGTGGTTCTAATTATTTGGGTTAGTGGCCCAAATTCAGGGGGCTCCCCAGGGAACTCGGGAACCTTCTCCTACATCAAGTTACTCAACAGTGTGTATGTGAAAACATCTAAGGGAGTGGGGTGACACCTGTCCTTGAACTGTGCCAGAGTAAGAATTGTCCCCTTGATATAAAGATGTACCAACTGACTCAACTTTGCCTTAGGCTGTGTCTGAAACACTGTACTTTCTATGGTAAGTGGGTTTCGAGTCAGGGTAATTGCTGGTGGGTATAGAAATGCTATTTTGGAATGGAAGCTTAGTCTTGGCGTACCTCTTGGCAACAACAATTCTAAGGGGTTTCAATCTATCTGCTCTGTCTCAGGTATAAGGTAGGGATGCTGCCTTTCTGGATGATACCATTATTTGGCAAGATGGCATTACAGCACTTGGTAATATTCAAGATTAGGTACCTCAAACCCCCTAATCAAAGGTAAGCAAAATAACTTCCCAGCTTATCCGAGACTGCCTGTCTGCTCCAACAAGTCATTTCAGAAGCAATCTAAAAGTTTGAAGAACATTTTATTAAGCATGAGTGGTATGTTCATGAATAGGTATAAAAAGGTGGTAAGAACCACCATCTTAATCAGTGCCACCCTGCCAGCCAAGGAGAGAGTTACCTTTGTCCAAACATTGATCTAATGGGTCAGCTGTTCTACTGCAGGGCCATAATTAAATTTTACAGTGGTCTGTGTCATGATGTAGTACTATCCCCAAGTATTTTACCAATTCTTCTTCCCATTCATGGGAAATTCCAACGTGGTTTTACTGTGGAATCCGTAAGAGGGAATAGTTCAGTTGTGTTCCAGCTATTAGATATACCTGAGAAATCACTGAACCTAAAAACCTCCCGTATCGATGGGGGAGAGGTTATTTGCCAGTTTATGGACAAACATCATGATATTGTCATAGAAATGAGCAAGCCTCCTGATCTTAGGTAAAGACCTCTGTACGTATTGTGCTCCTGCAGATGCTGCGCTAAAGGGTCCATAGCCAATACAACAAGCATTGGCATAGCCAATAGGTCTCGCCTTTGGGACCTTATAAGTGTTTAGCAATGCAGTACATTATTCCCCACTGGCATGCCCACACACTGCGAGCCTTAAATAATATAGCGCCACATGCCTAGGAAGAGCGCCGAGAAGTATGTTTTTTGCCTCAGCTAGGCTCGACCTATTTGTTCAGACACATAAATGGGGGTGGGTGTGTTTGGTGGGGAGAAGGCTGTGCCAGAATAAATCAAAACATTGCCTGATATTGTAGAGTCTTATCAGCACACTGTTTCTGTGTGTCATGTGCCCAGGCATCACAGTGAACACTGAACATATGTGGACTGCAATCGCATTACGTCACCCATCCGACGTTGTGTAAAAGGGCCTATTGGCGTTTCATTTGTTAGGTGATTAAACAAATAATAACATTATTAATGTTTAAGCCATGTCAAAAGCCACCATATGTCTTTATAAGGGAATTGTAATAAAAAGAATCTGGATTTCACCGGTATACGATACATCGCGTTTTGAGTGAGGATAAGTATTTAGAGCGTTAGAGCACGCTAAACTGCCTCTATGCGCTTGCTGCAGTGCCCAGTGGCACTAACCCTGGCGTTCACCCTCTTTGCAAGTTCCCCCAAATGTTGGTGCAAATCGGAAAATAAATCAAGAGAGAAAAAGTAATTTGCCCAAGATCACACAATTTGGTCTAGTGGTTAAACTGGGATTAGATTTCAGATTTCCTGATTTCTATAGCTACTAAACAGCATTCTTCTTGTGCGAGTAAGTAAATGTAAGACATTTACAGTATCTGTGTCTGGGCAATGACCTGGTTCATAGCTGTGTAAAAAGGAATGAGGCGTGAGGTCCTCTCCCTTGGGTAAAGGACAAGTGGGGGTTAGTTAGTTTCTCACACCTTACGTTGTGTATGGCGGACAAAATAGAAGACACACCCCCACCTCCCCCGTCCTTGTTAAACTAGGATCTCGCTACAGAAGATTTAATGAGAGGACGGCAGGTGTAGGGAGTTTGGGCACAAAGTTGGATAAGTGGGTAATGTGTGAAAGTTGCACGGCACATGAAAGGGTGCAGGAAGGTTGGGGGCAGGGCTAACGATTGTGAACAGAGACAGTTTCTCGGACGGCTGGAGGCTCACTTGGGAGGTTGCGGGTTGCGAAAGGGGGATCGGGAGCACAATGTTATTAAAGCAGGCAATAGTAGGCAATATCGGGGTCCCAGGGGGAGGCGACGGGCCTTGTGGGTAAAACTGTCGACTTTGTGCCACTGGGAATATGGTGCGGATTTCGGTGGAATAGCATCCGGTGGTCCTGGGCAAATTGTTTAGTATTCTCAGAAAAGGACTTTGTTTAGGGGTGACGCAACGGGTAGTCCTGGGCTGACGCATACACTCAGATTAGGGTTAGAGGGAGACGAAAGCGCGCCAGGGGGAGCGGTGGGGGTGCGAGGGGGCAGTAATTTAGGCAGCGGGGGAAGAGGCAGCGACGGGTCTAGTTGCAGTGTTGGGGGGGGAGCCGGTGGGCGAGGCCGTTTAGGAGAGGGAATTATTCAGATAAGAAGAACTGGGTAGGGCTGGTTATCAGCGATTGGGCAGTTCCTCAAATCGGGGGGGGGGAGGGGTTGCTCCATGAGGCACTGCGGGGAGGGCCACCCAGAGGGAAAGGGTTGGCAGCTTGGCGCCATTCTGACAGGGGCCAGAGTCCTTTAGTGATGAAACAAGATGGCACAGGTAAAATAAAGTTTTGGGATAGAGACTAGGCCACAGCATGGGCTGTGCATCTTGGAACCAGTGTTGGTGACCTCGGGATACGTCCAGAGGAATTGCCGTTGGATTGTTTTCCCGCTTCGAAGGGCAACACGTTCTCGATGCCGGGACAGGGAGGCAAGGTGCTGTGTGGAGGGAGTGTTTTTCAGGGTTGTAGTCTTAGTTTTGGAGGAGTCTTGAGTGGGAAGCGTGTCCATGCATCATCACGATCGAAGGTGGAGGAGTGCCGCTGTATCTGCGTTGCGGCCATCATGTGATGAGCATTTGGGTGAATGGGAGAGTAGGTGTGGAGACTTTGTTGGTACTGAAAGAGATGGTTGCAGCTTGTGGCTGCGCCAGGTTCCGGACAATGCATGGTCCAGACAGTGGAGTTCTGTACACGCGGGCTGTGGTAATGGGCGGGCTTCGAAACGGAGGCTGTATGGAGGGCGGGCACAGGTTGTGCGGAGAGGCAGGCATGGTGAGCGAGCCCGAATGACCCCTTCTGTGTGGGGCTAGGTGTCCCAATTTGCACCATGATGTTTCCGAGTATGTCGCCGGAAGACTGTTTGACGTTGTGGGGGTGTGTCTATGGTGGGGTGAGGGGGAAGGGTGTCGGTCCTCTGCACAAGAAGTGTTTGCCATTTTGACTCCAACTTGTATGGTGAGAGGGTTCGGGGAGCAGCTTGTGTCATTGGATGGCGGTTCAAAGCCCGGTCTTCATGCCTAAGCCTTTCATCATTCTGAGGCCGGTGGTTCCTGCGATCTGCATTGCAGATAGTATGGTTTGCATGGGAACCCGACAGGATGTTATGTGAGGGGGAGGTGGTTGCGCGAGTAGGCACGATCGGGTGGTTTTTGGAGTGTGGTGGGGAGGGCGTTATCAATGCGGGTCAGGTATGTGCGGTGCTGGGAAATGGCAGAGCAGCAGTTTTGGCGCCATTCACAAGAGGATGGATGTTTTTGCCGGGCTCGGCCCACCGACATGTGCCCAGCTGGGGAGGGAAGGGACGTACTACAGGGGAATTCAATGCACGAGGACAGCGGGGGTGGGGGTTGGGTTTGGTGCAGGTTTGCGTGGGTGGATGGTGTGGAAGTTTGTACGGCACGGGGGTGGGAGGGTTCGGTGCAGGGGTGGCGCTTGTTTCTCGGGCTGCTGGGGGGCTGCGGATTGCGGAGGGGATCAGGAGCGCAGTGTTGTTGAGGCAGGCAATGGCAGGCAGTGGCGGGATCCCAGGGGGGGAGGCGACGGGCCTTTGGGGTGGAGAGGTCGACTTGGGGCACTGGGAGTGGCGTTCGGATACAGTGTGGAGCGATGTCCGGTGATCCTGGGCAAAGTGTTTGGACTCCTCGGAATAGCACGGACTGAGGAGGAGGAGGGGACTTTGTCCGGGTATGACACAGGGGGGCTCATGAAGGCAGACGCATCAACACTGATTGGGGTTTGGGCAGAGACAGAGGTGCACCCGGGGGGGAGGGAACAGGGGGGCACTGGTTTGGGCAGCTGGAGAAGAGGCAGCGACAGGTCTGGTTACAGGGTTAATGGGGGGGGTCCCGCGAGTGGTGTGCGCGCGGTAAAAGGAATGCAGCGTCCCGCGAGTGGCGCACGCAAGCCATGGGCGGAGTCCAGAGTGATTCCAAGCGAACGCGCTAATGCTAATTAACAAGCGATCTTCACTTTTCAAGCACTCGTGCTTGTGGCAGCATCCACTTTGCTGGAGCGAGCAGCTTGCGCGCCGCTGCTCGCTCCCGCAAGGTGGATGCCGCCACAAGCACGAGTGCTTGAAAAGTGAAGACCGATTGCTAAAGGCCCTCTCCTAGAGCAGCGCATGCGCGCTGCCTAGGCGAGACCTAAAAATAAGTGCAGGTGGGCATGGCAACCCTGTTTAGTGCCACTGGGAACAAATCTGACGTTAAACCATTTACACAGAGCCTTAATCCTGGCTTTGTGTAAAGCAATGCAACTGTTTTCAGGAACAGTTTCCCCAGGCCATATCTGTGGAATGTAGCTATCTAAAAAAGCTACTCAAGAGAGTCCAAGGCCTACTCTGCATCTAATAAAACAGATGCTGCCTCTAGTGTTCAATTCAAGTGATGCAAGGCAGCAAATACTGTGTGCAGCTTGACCTCTCTGGACTTATGTGGTACAAAACCTGATTGGACCAGGAAACCTCATGCTCCATAAACAGAGACAAGCGATTTGCTAGCATCTTCACCAGGATCTTATTGTCCAGGTTGAGCAGTAACAGTGGGCAGTATAATTCACATTTGTTTGAATCTTTACCAGTTCTCTGGAGCCCAGTGGTTATATTCTCTTATAGCGCAGGTGGTAATTCACCAGCCTCCAAGGTTCTGTATATACTTTGAGAAGATGTAGAGCTAATATGTTTTTATACACCGTGTAGAATTCAGAGATTAAGCCATCAGACCCAGGTACCTTCCACCGACTAGATTATCAATGTCCGCTTTAATCTCTTCCAGAAATATTATTTTTCTTTGAAATTGCCTATGACAGTTCCCTAGCCATCCTACTGCTGTCATCTAAGTAGTGTTCAATATTTTCTCAGGTCACAGCTGCTCATGAAGTATACAGGTGTTCATAATACTCACAAACTGTTGAAGTTTTACGACGGTCTCCTTCAAATTGCAATATGTGATATTGGTGTGCCGCTTTTTAGGAGCCAGGTTACTGTTTTGCCAAGGCGTTTTGTTTCTCTGTATTGCCTGACCCATGCATGTATCTCCAGGTAGGTGACCTCCCTACCACCCTTTTCATGATACCCCTGTAATAAACAGTTCAAATCTTTGAGGTAGGCAGCCTGAGCAATCGCCAAGGCTCTTGTCTCCAGCCAATTTAAGCTCATGCTCTGTGAATTCCATTTGTGCTTGTATTGCTTTAAGGAAGCCTGAATGCCTAGCAATTATTATACCCCTTATGTAGTCTTTAAAGGTCTCCCACAAACTGGCATATTTGGCTTTGGAGCATAAGTTTTGGTGGAAGAAATATATTAACACAGAGCATAATTTGTCACAAAACACCAGATCTAGATTAGCTCCCATTGGGAATTTCTAACTGGGGTAACTACACCTAGAGCAGAGTATTGACAAAATTGTTTTCACAGGGGATAGGTCCAACAATATCTGGGGCAGGTAATCATCCTACACCTCCCACGACACCACCTCTTGTGTTACCAGCCAGTAATCTATGCACGACAGGGTATTAGGAAGGAGGAATAGAATTAGTATTGCTTTGCGGTTCCATAACTCTGCCTCCGCATATCAATCAGGCCTATCATCTCCATCATGTTGCGTAATGTTTCTATAGTCTCATGTACTGTGAGACCCCCTAATCTGCAATCTATCCAGTTCTGGGTTCAGCACTAAATTGAAATGCCCACTCCACATCATCATCCCAAAGTCAGTGCAGCGAAGTATAGTAAGGGTGGTAATAAAGAATGCAGCTTTATCTACGTTTGGCGCATGTGTTAATTGGCACTGTATTACTAATATTGAGTGAACCTATTAACACAGTATACATGCATATGGATCCTCTTATTTCCTGGCTCATCCTGAAGTCAAGCGGACTGCATATCAGTAAGCATACTCCTCTAGAATAGGTGTTGTAATATGAAAAGTATCTATGTTGACCACAGCACCTATCAGATTTAGTCATAAGTCTTGGGTCTAGATGGGTTTCCTGTAGCATGGCTAAGTCGACTTTATACTTGTTCAAACATGTCAATACTTTCCTTGCTTTCCTGAATTATTTAGGCCCCTAATGTTCAAGGATAGTAGGGATAGTGTTCTATTAGTGAGGTCATGTGACCAGATGTCTAATATGCCATCGCTGTGGATGTGGGCTATAGGTGTTTTGCTTGTTTTCACAGTAAGCAGCAGTGCATAACCTGTATCATATCCAACCATTCCCTCAGCTCCCCCCCTTCACCCACACTGATCTCCTCAACTATCAGTGCCAGACACCCCATTATAGCAACATACCCAACTATCTGGGCATTACAGAGGCGATAAACACGAAAGGAACGTGGTGCTCCCGCCAGTGTCTGTCCTCCATAAAAGGCTGTCTTTTTTTTATGGTAGGGCGGCATCAACCTCACAGTCTTATATAGGGTTCTGAAGCATCTAGCCAGCCCTCAGCATCATGCTGATGTAAGAGGGTCAAGAAGCGCTTCCTGAACTCAAATATTGTCTATTTTCCATCCCTTTGCAAATGGACAGTTCTCTAAGAGGTTTCACGCAGCATAGGCTTCAAACATGTTTGTTCTTCACCGTTCGACCCCGCCGCAAGCTCTTAGATCACTGAGATTGTGCTCAGGTATCAACGGCTCCCTTTGTGCATTGATGTATCTTTTTCATAACTTGCTCATTGTAGATGCACCTGTGAATTTGTAGGTTTTTCCATTCAGAGCAACCTTTAATCTGGCTTGGGTACAGCATGGCATATTTGATGTCTTTTGCTTGTAAGAGACCCTTCACCTCTACAAATTTCCATCTGCCTTTCTGGACAGCAGCGGTGAAGTCCAGATATATGGCCAAGGTTGTGTCCTGATGTTGGAGCTGGCTTTTTTCTGTCACCATTCTCAGAGCTGTATCTTTGTCCTTAAAATTGTTGAACCTACTAATGATCCGTCGTGGTGTTATCCCGGTGACAGTCTGGGACCAAGGGCTCTGTCTACTAGGAATATCTTGGAGGAGCTAGATAATAGGTTTTCTACAAAAGCATCTGGATGTCCAATGTTTGTCGACTCTGCGACACCCATGATAATTATATTATTGAAGAGAGATCATGCTTCTAGATCTTAATTTTTAGCTTCAATGACAGTTTTTCCATTTTCAAGAGTTTCTCTACAATTGTCATGAAGTCATCCTCCAGGTCAGATATCCTGCCTTCTGCACCATCCATCCTAACTAACATTCTGGCGATCTATCCTCTCCGTTAGATGGTCTAGGCCAGGCATCTCCAACCTTTTCTCTAGTAAGAGCTATTTATGTTCAGGTAAAACCTTTCAGAGATACTACTATTAGTGTTGTAATAATGACCACAACAGACAAGATTACATTAGTATCTCCCCCATATGCAAGATTACCGGCGATCATCTCAGTTCATCAAGCACAGTCACCAGCAGTAATGTAAAAAAGGCTTTGTCAATGTGAGATGCCTCTACGCAGGTAATACAGAACAACCATAGCTGAAATTCCCCTGGAACTAAAGTAATGATATTAGCAATAAGTCTCCCCTATGCTACATGAGTTATCACTCAAATATCGGCTTCATCAGTATTTTGAGAATTCAACCGAGTTTATCCAAACATCAGCTTCTGAGTTCTGCAGATACATACATTGTCTTTCTTGAATTCACACTTTTAAACTTTAGTATACATTTGTTAAATCAACCAAGCACAAGCTTCCAATTTAGTACACTGAGCTGCACACAGAGTAGAGCTACTTACACGTGGCTATGGAGCTACTAGTAGCTCACAAGCTACTCGTTGGAGAAGCCTGCCCTAGGTGCAATGTTATCACATCACTCTTGCTGTCAATGGATCTGAGGCGGGCTTTGAGTTTGAGTAAGATGGATTTTTGTCCTTATGAGAACCTAGTGGATCTTAGTCCCCCACATCTGCTCAAGGGTCTAATTCAGTTACTGCACATTTAGCAGTTTTCGGTGCTCGAAGACTAATTTAATTTGTCTCTTGTCGCTTTTGCAGGTGATGGCGGCTGTGATGGTGTCTAAATAAATGTTCTCGGGTTCAGCTGGTATGATTCACTTCAGAACTTTCTCCCGATAAGGTGGGGAGACCGGGGGGAGGGGTGAATCAGCCATGCAGGGTCTGTACCTCTTGACAGCAAGAAGTGAGAAGGTAAACCTTGTTTCTGCATTAAATTTTTCCAATTCAACACTTCTGCCCCACGACCAGTAAGCACAGATCAAGCATACCCTGATAGCCGCCACAAGCAGTACGTATTTGTAGGGGAAACTCCAATATGCTGCTGTTGTTCAACTGTCCATATTTATTGGCCCCTCTGAGGGCCCACTGCGGTTTTGCTTTCCAAGCAGTGTGTGTAACCCAACCAGTCCCTTCGGCTGGTGGGCTCAGCTTTCCTACCGCAATTGCAGATGCTCTTTCCCTGGCCCCCAGGCAACACATCACATGTGCCCAACACTGAGTTCAGTTCACAAGATCACCAAGATGGTTGTATCCTGCAAGCTTTAAGCGTGGGAGAATCAAGATAGATAACAACAGGGCTAGGTGGAGGAGTTTCCACAGTCTCCTCCCCCGCACACACCCCCACGCCCCCACCTCTATCCCCACCTGGCAGATGTCAGTGACATTGGTCCCAGAGCACCTGTCTCTACACACATAACCAGGCCGGGCCCAGAGTCTGTCCAAAGATGCATGTTGTAGGACTCAAGGGCACAGAGCCAAGTCAAGTGCTAGGAGCTCCAGCTTGGCTGTTCATCTGGTCTATGATCATGCACCGGTGGAGGGAAGTGCTCTTGGCCAGGGGGGCTGTTGTGTGTACTTGCATGTCTTTCAGGTGTGGATTTGCGGATCCTCCAGTAATCATAATACTATGTGACCACAAGTCTTTTTGGGACTCTTGCGCAATTGCAGAGGCGGGACTTAGATTCTGAGTAACACAAATCCAAAAATGAGTTCTGCGAACCCCTCAACTTTTTAAAACATTGTGTTTTGTATGAAAACAAATTGTAATATGTTGTTTGAAAGTAGGGATTATATAAGCAAACTGAAGAGCTAAATGTTCTGAAATAGTTACATTTTTCCACTTTTTAGTTCTACGGGATTCACAGTACCTGGAATCAGAAGTGCAAATCCAGGATATGTTGGACCCACCCATGCCTTTATCCAGGATCCACTGAGGATCCGCTAATCTTTATCAAGCATTGTAGAGGCTTGATTGATACATGAGAATGTATTAACATTCAGATAGTTCTTGGCATTCTTTCACAGATTGCACTCCTTTCCATAGTACAGCTCATCAGCAGAGAAGTGTGTATAGCTTTTTTGCCATAATTTTCTCTTTGAGAAATCAAACCTTTCCTACTTTTCTGATGTCTTCTAGACAAGAAGGACAACTGTAGATGAGAAATTCAGGAGGAAATAAACTCAAAGGCGTTCAGACTGAGTATTCCAGGTTGCCATAGAATACATTGTCTGGAAAGTTTTCCTTATTCCATTGGAGTAAAAAAATGTGATTTGCACTTTTTGCAACAGAAAGCTGAGCAGAGGGGTTGCGATGTAAAGTACATCTTCAAAATCACGTCTTTACGCAAGCATCGAAATGCCAGGCATAAACAGCAGTTCATTTCCGAAATGAGGAAGAGGGATGCCGAAGATGTTAGCATGTGCTGTATGCCACCCCTTCTGGGGAGAGGTTTTGTTTTAAACCCAGAAACACTGAAATTCACTAGTTATACGTAACTGACCTAAGTACATCTTGCACTGTCATAGATTTCAGATGTCATCAGTGATGTAATATGTGATGTCATAAGCAGTGCATCATAGCGGTGTAAGTTATTCTTAGGTGAATTACAGTGTTTAGGTTTTTTTTTATTATCAAGCGACCTTCATATAACTCCATATAACCTTTGTGTTTTTTAGTGAATTTTCAACGTTTTTTAAACGCAATTTAAAATCTTACTACCTTACATATATCTATCCCCTGGTGCCGAAATGTCTTAAAAAGGGGAAGGGGGGGGGGCATGTGGCCCCCCTCCCCGAGGCTTAAAAAAGCCCTGAGATCCCATCCCTGAGGGTTGTTCAATGACTTATTTCCCGGGGAGCCCACCCCCAGGACACAGTAGTTGTTTCCCTGCCCCCACCGGCGCGGGCAGGAAAACATAAGTTTGCTCTCGTTTGGGGGGAGCATTTTTACATCTCCCGCCAAATGGGAGCAAACTTGGGAGCCTGCTCCTGCTGGCTGGGAGCAGACTTGTGTTCTATTTCCAAGCCTGCACTCCTGTGGGCAGGGAAACAAAACACATATTGTTCCCGCCCAGAGGGTGCATGTAAAAAGCAGCTGCTCCCACAGGCGGGAGAAATGCCAGCAACCCACACCATGCGGGGAGTCGGTGGGGGTCATGGGGTCTCCCCCCGCGGCCCAACGTGTTGGTTGGTGGGTGCCCTGGGGCACCCACCTATTATAAAGAGAGAACCCGGGAAATGAGGTACTTGGGGCCCTGATGGCTTGGGGTGGGGGGATGCGCAGCCGGCTCCCATTTTTAATAAAATATGGCCCAGGGGATATGTTCCCCGGGGCCTATGAAGGCTCGGAGAGGGAGGCTGCTTGGCCCCCCTCCCCTTTTTTGTTGAATTTGGCCCCAGGGGATGAGGCCTCCAGGTCCTAATGAGGCTCGGGGGGCACAAGGTTGGCTGCCTGCATGGTGGGTAGGGAGGTTGACCCCATGGCCTGGCCGCAGGCCAACCTCTCGCCAAAGACTGTGCGCAGAGTGGGATTGGTTGCCTCTGGGTGGGTTAGCCACAGGGCCTGGCCTGTGGCCAACTCCCTCTACAGCGTGATGTTGGCTGCATGCGAGGGGTTGGCAAATGGCTGCGGGTGGTTGGCTTTACGTATGGTAATAAAATAATTACTTTACGTTAAAAAACGTTAGAAATTCACTGAAATGGCCAAGAAACCTTGTAGTTAAGTGAAATGTTCAGTAACAACGTAACTTTTTAAACTTTAAAAACCACAGAAATTCACCAGTTCTAGTTATCTCAAGTAAGTATAACTCATTTTCTAAGGTAACTATAACTTGCGCCCTGGCCATGCACTGCTAATTGCCCCACATATTACATCACTCATGACATCTTCTATGATATCATTGATAATATCACTGCAACATTTGGAATTAAATTATTGATGAATACACTTCATGGTGGGGTGCGCCAGCTATTGTTAACTTCGAGCACAAGTTATAGTTACTTGAGATATCTATAACTGGTGGATTTCTGTGGCTTTTAGAGTTTAAAACGTTATGTTGTTACTGAACATTTCACCTAACTATAACATTACTTTAACCTTTGTTTTTTTCAGTGAATGTTCATATATATCATATGTATACCTCAATTGAAAGTATATCAGGCCAAATAAGTTATTTGGAACAAGTGTACTAGTAAAGACACATTCATACATTTAAATGAGAAAAACCGGTTTTCTGCCTCAGAGATTGCATGTTACAATGACTTTACAGGAAGGAACAACTCTTCTGACTGTGTTTGAAGACCTCTTCGAAAATGCCATTTATGAAAAAACAAAATAGGAAAAAATCCATGGCATTACCATGTATGTAGAGGCTATGTATTACCAATGTTGAGGGAGTGTCATGACCCTTCCCCCTCACCACAATGGTAATTAATAGCGTATTGAACTCTGAATATCTGCATTTATACTATTTATATATTCCATGCCTGTAAAAATTAATGTTGCCAAAAAACAACAAAAATTATTTGAAACAAGTGAAATAATGAACACAAATTCACATATTTAATGCTCCAGTGCAAAAGTCACATTCCATGTTATTACCAAAATAGAGGGAAACTGCTTAATACCATTTCTATTTTAGAATCATATTACAGAAGAAAATATTTGTGGACATTTTTTATTGGTTTTATTTCGTAGACATAACTGCATTTCACCATGTTTTTCAGGGTATTTCTGTACATTTTTTAACAGATAAGTTAATGTCTTATGTTCAAAGCAAACCATTCTCAAAACATTGTGTGGCCAATGCCCTGTGCGCTCAGCACACTGTGCATCCAGCTATGTTGCACACAGCTTTTGGCTGCGCGCACCAGGGGTCGGTGACAGGACCTGCACCCAGAATCTACTATGGACAATCTTCAGCCGTGTCTGCCACCAGGCTCTCTGCCCAGCATCCCACCGTGCAGCTGAGCACGTCTACCATTGCATTGTGAAGACAGTGGGGGTGATGTTTTTTTTAATAATTTGTTTTGGGCAGGTGTGGAGGCCTCTTGGAACAGGCATCAGCCATGTGCCTCTGGAAAAGCTCCGCATGGCCTTCAACTGTGCACAATATTCTATGAGCATAGAGCCTATGCAAATTCGTATCCCAGACAGCTCCTTTGTCATTGAACCAGCTGCATATGGCTTCTGGCCTTGCACAGCCTGGCTGTGGATTTACCTTTAAAATATTGGATATGCAGACCTGAATTAGGATCCTCAAATCCCGCAAGAAAAATGAGGTACTTTTTTTGTAGTTTTGGGTACAGTATACACCCCTCCTCGGTCCTTTATCCCCACCCCCTACATTCTGCTTTAGGTCAGACGACACTCCCCCGGATTCCTTATTACATCGCACTCATTTTTTCCCTAGATGTAGACTTCAGCGAATGGCATCCTCTAATCGCTTCCCCAACATACTTTCAATTTCTGCCAGCCGATTATATTAACTGGATGCTCAGATTGTTTAGCGATCTCACCCACGACAGAGGCCAAAAAATGGTCCCACTTCCGATAATATTTGTTTATTTAACAAAAGAATTCTCTTCTAAGGATTTGAGTTTCTGGAGCTCCTACTAATCAGAGGATAATCTTACAACAGTTAATTTTTGATTAACGTTTTTAAGCTCCTATAACATCAGTTTTTATTGCATATTAAATAACTAACTACTGAACAGATTTACACCAAATCCAAAGAAAACCCACTTTTCTCAGTGAAGTTGTAGTTCATTACTAAATTTATTACTCCATTGAGCCTTGTTTTACTATACAGAGAACAACATTTTCAATGAGAGTTAACATTGAAAACATAATGGAGTCAAAGTTATAAGCAAACAAAAAATTGCTATGGCCAGGCCTAGGATTTAACAGCCCTTCTGCTAGAGACCACACGGCCTCCACTTTAATCCCACTAGTCTGAGCACAGGTCCTGGCCTCCACCAAGCCCAGCACTCTGCTCTCTCTCTAAGAGCCTACTATGCTCAAACTTTGCTTATGGCCAGTAAACTCTGGACCCAGGGTGTTGCCTTCAGCCAGGCCCTGCACCCAGCATCACTTGCTTAACAATCTGTCAAGCTGAACCCATGACCATGCCCAAAAGGCTCTTAAAGTTGGCCAGTCCTTATCCCCTGTGCAACTTCACCAAGAGCCTGGTGAGCCCAAGTGAGCCAACGAACACTAGGCATAGGGCTAGACCTTCGGCAAGGCGCTTTACTCAGTGCAGCTTCACAATAGCCATTTCTTAGAATGTTTAACATCTCTGTATCCTTTTAGCGTGTACATTTAAAAACAAGGTTGTGTTTACTTAACAAGTCAACAGCACTGGAAAATCTGCTCTAACAGCATTTGTATTCCTTTGCCTCTTACAGGAAATCAACTAAATTTTCAAATCATGCCAAATTGGAGTGGTAGTTTTATGATGGATAGTGTGTGCTACTTTACTCATACCAAATACACTATACTCACCAGGAGTCAGGCTCAGACCGCCACCATTTCATTATTTGCAAGGAACAGCCTTCATTGGAGGTCTGGGTTGAACTCTTGTGCTTAGGAGTAAAAGTTACTTAGAACAGTGTCACTATTGTAAGTAACTGTGGTTCTGAAGTTCCAAAAACACATCTAAAGAAGAAATAATTACTAGAGAAAAACGACCATGGGGCCTTGTGAGTAAGTTGTAAATGTTAAATAATGGTGCATCCATAATGTACTGAGGAGGTTCATATTTGTTTTCTCTTGAATGGTGATTTGTTATAATGTTCTCTTTCCATGAAATCAGAATATTTAACTATACTCTTGTTTTTAATGACAGGATGAACTGGATAACTTAAGAATGGGGGCCTGTGCTTCTGAAAAAGATTCCTCTGTAAAGGATCTTTATTCACACAGTGGCAAGCTTGCGCAAATTATGCAAGAAAAGGACAAGGAAATAGATCACTTAAATGAACAAATAACAAAAATGCAGCAACATCTTGAAAATGCAACGGATAACAAAGTGCGTGTTTTGTTTTTTTAACTTTTTTTGACGAAATTTGTTGTTTTGTCATAAATGTTTTCAGACACAGCATGTTTTGGAGCAAATAGTTAATTCACTGTCATAATGTCATGAAGCAGAAGTTTAAGTGTTATATTTCCATTTAGTCTTTAAACTTCACAGTCAGACTGCAAGTTTTATCCCATCCAACCTATTATCGTTTCTTGTTGAACCTGCCTATCGGTCTCCTAGTCTCATGGTTTTTCCCAAGTAAAAGTGGCATATGTATTATTACTAGTCTACTTGCAGTAAGCTAGTTTCTCCAGCTGGAGGATATTGCATACAGTCACAGCGTGTTTAAATATCGCCTTAGCAGAAGGTTTTCTTTTATGTATATGTATACTCAGCAGATTGTTTAACTTATGGCAATTTAATGGACACTTTAACAGTACCAGCAGGTCCCCTTAAATTTTAGGCATCTCCAGGGCCGGACTGGGAGCCCTAAACAACCCTGGCCTGTGCAGTGCTTAATTTGTAAAAGAATAAGTGCCTGTGCGAAAAAGCGCTGCTCTGGTGGTCCTATTTAAAATCAGTGCACCCAATGCCATGGATGCGTACTGTTGAATTCACCTCCAGCCTCCTTAATCCACGCCAGACATTGCTGCCCCTTTTCCCCACTCTTGCAGGTTCCTGCTTTCTCCTTTTGTGCCCGTTTTCTTGTTTTTCTCTTCCTCCTGTCCTGTGTGTTTTTTAGGTCGAGCCTAGCGCAGCGCGCATGCGCTGCTCTATGGGAGGCTTCATGTAATCCGTATAAACTTTTCAGTGTGGCTCAGACTCCCCCCACGCATTTGGTTGGCTGTTGCCTGTGTCATTGTGTTTTTGTAGCCTGCCAATGGCTAAACGCGGGCGCATGTCCCACCTTTTAGACAAATGTTCACTCCCACAGCCTTTGCCTTGCGGGAGCGAGCAGGGCGCCAGCTGCATTCCTCATGTTTCAGGTTACACACAAGGCACCACGCTTTCACTTTTGCTTTTTGTTTCCTTATAGCGCGCGCGCGCGCACACCACAGCCTTTGCCTTGCGGGAGCGAGCACGGCGCCAGCTGCATTCCTCGTGTGTCAGGTTACACACAAGGCGCCGCGCTTTCACTTTTGCTTTTTTTTTCCTTATAGCGCGCGCGCGCACATCACTCGCGGGCTAGCAGATGACCATGCAGAGACTGCTTGTTTCTGAAAGGGGTGGATAGTGCGTGTGTGGGTGTGATCCAGCTAAAGCTAGACTGCCGGGCTCCAGTAAGACATGGGCTGAACTGCGCCAGGGCTCGGACTGGATTCAGCGCTGGCTGGCCCCATTTCTCTAAGCGCATCAAGATGCGGCTTAACGTCACCTCTGCTGAACCACTGACGAGAACTGAAGAGTAGAAACACACACAGCATGAAGCACGACCAATGCACACAGAAGAAACAGATGGGCCGGCTGCAGCGAAGGATTTGTTGTCAGGACAGCAAGTGTACTCTCGGAGCGCGGAGAGAAAGAGACATATCCATGCAGTCTTAGAATAGCTGGTGAGAGCAATCCATCGACGCTTTTAAAGTTAGCAAGTCCCAGATGTAGAGTCTTCCAGGCAAGAGATGCCTTCCATCTTGGGAGCAGAAAGCTGTGCTATTCTACAAACCCAGTATTTATTGCTACTCCAAGTGGGTTACTGAGGGTGGAGAGTGTCCTGTCCACACGTGTGGGGCTGTGCTGTGGCATGAACAGAGAGCGCCGAGAGATGTGGCGTCAGTTTGGTCTCGGTGTGCCAAGTGCCGGGCACGTGCAGTAGAATCCTTTTATTTACCAAGGTAACACATCATGGAACAAACCAACAACAGTGAAACCGGAGGTGGGTAGAAGGGGCGTTCCACCTTCAGTGTAACTCATGCACAATACTACAAACAGAACGGCCTTCCACTGGCCTATATACAAATGACCCTTCATAGTACGACATTCGTGCTTTCTCCTTCCTGTGCCTAAATGTTCACTGCATGCCTGGTGCTGTATGCGAGGCGAGCGCCTCGCTACCTGACCCACCACTGCAGCAGCGCTTTCTTTTCATGGACCAGTGTTTTTTGCAATTATTGAGAAGATGGAGATGAAAGGCTGCATTGAATGTCCTTGAGCAGCGATGAAATGACGTAGATGCGTGGTTCCGGTCCCCAGTGACGCAGGAGTGCTGCGGTTATGGGCAAGCAGTCACGTGACTGTGCAGTAAACGTTGCCTTGGTTACAGGGTTATCAGGGGATTGAACAGGATCTGGTGATAGAAATGTGTTGGCTTTATACATGTTGTTACTGAAGTGCAGATTGGGACTACAATTTGCAAGAAATTGAGTGCCTGTCCCCCTGAGTCACCGGTGCATTCGGCATATATGAATTTATTTTGCATTTTGAAATTATATAGCACTTACTACCGCTGACGAGGCATGCAGTTAGACTCCACACACCCGCTCATTCCATTCTGTGAATCCATTATGCTACGCAGGGCCCTCTTGCCTGTCCTATTTAAATAGTACCACAGAATGTAGAACTTGTCTGTTTTGGAAGACTTGAACATGGAAGAACCATGCACGGCTACTCCGGAAAGTTCTCTAATACTGGAAAGTCTTTGAAAAGAGAAGGTTTTGAGGGTAGCAGAGGTCGGCCCTTCTAATTAAGTTCTCAATAAAGGTTTTGGAATGTTAGGAGCAGTCGTAAAACGCAGCCAACAGCACAAGAAAGTGAACCCTGTCTAGACACCAGTACAAGTGAGATTGTCTCAGAGCAAGAAGCGTGCTGGGAAGTCGTCAGACACTGCAAACTAGCTGAGGTCATTATGGGAACTATTCTGGGAAAGTAACTTTCAAAAGAGTTGTGCACGTTTGCGTCAAACTGGCTGATGCTTTCTTTCTGAGGGGACTGGGAAATGTACTTTTTAAATGGGAGAGGGTGGACACATTTCAGTGGGGCTGCTAGACTTTACTTGGTCTGGTGCAACTGATAGGGACAGGGACTGGGAGTCTGTGCTTCCTACCCATGCTTCTGTTCTCCCACTGCAACAATACTTCCACTACACACTCAGTGAGGCAAAAAATGGCAGCACTTTGAACAGGAGTCATTGCTGGGCCCTACTTCAATGTCTATCATCCCTGGTCACGACTCTATATTTTGGCTTCAGACAGTCTGGGATGGCTCTGTGCTAGGAGGGGTACAGGGATATGTTAGGTCCTTTATCACACTTCTCTGTTAGAAGAAATTTCGTGTCCCCAAACCAGCTGATGGAGATCTGTGACCAGCTCTAGAGTAGCTGAAAAGATGAAACACTGCAAGTCTGGACAGCCTGCAGAATGAGTGCAGGTGGAATGATAGACAAGAAGGTCCTGCACTCAATCAGATTCAAAGGCCACCCCATGTCTGTGCGGCTATAAGGCTTATAAGGTCCCAAAGGCGAGACCTATTGGCTATGCCAATGCTTGTTCTCTCTTGCACGCAGTCAGTATCTGATGAGGAAAAATAAGTGCCTGTCGGCCCCACCAATTCAAATTAAGCTCTGGGCCTGTGGGCCCCCAATACCCCAAGGTCCAAGGAAATGCCTGATGGGAACAATAGCCAGTCTACCCCTTCTAACAACATGCAGATCCAACTTGCTGTACATAATGGCACCCGATTCTTACAGCCCCTTACCCTGATGTCAGCATTCTGTAATGTTTGTTGCCATTTTCTTGCCAGTATTTGCGACAGTCTTGCAAGTGCATTTAACCTTTTCCTGTTATACTTTAAGTATTCCCACTATTCTTAAGACCATCAGCTTTTAAGTCTCAGCAAATATAATATATTAATTTTTTATTTATTTTTTATTTTTTAGTGTTTTATAGAGCGCGAACTTGACCCGTGAGGGTATCATCCGTCCATCATCCCCTTTGGTATCGCTTTGTTCGCCCTAAGTTGGCAGGGTATGCCCAGACGTGGGTCCCTTGCTCACTTTGCCACTGGATGCAAGCTAGCCTGGCTGATGACGGCTATATAGCCAGAAACCGGTCCCAGGATGCTTGTTTCCGGTCCAGGGAAGACATGGCTTGGCAGTTCGGGCTGGACTGTTCCCATGAGGCACAGGGTCAGACTGATTTGCATATGGCAATGTCTGAACTGGGGTGGTGGAGTGAGCTAAAGAATGATGATGGATTAAACCCAGATCAGTTGACTGGGGGTGAGTGTTTGATTAGCTCAAACGCTCCGTCCATCATCCCCTTTGGTATCGCTTTGTTCGCCCTAAGTTGGCAGGGTATGCCCAGACGTGGGTCCCTTGCTCACTTTGCCACTGGATGCAAGCTAGCCTGGCTGATGACGGCTGAATAGCCAGAAACCGGTCCCAGGATGCTTGTTTCCGGTCCAGGGAAGACATGGCTTGGCAGTTCGGGCTGGACTGTTCCCATGAGGCACAGGGTCAGACTGATTTGCATATGGCCATGTCTGAACTGGGGTGGTGGAGTGAGCTAAAGAATGATGATGGATTAAACCCAGATCAGTTGACTGGGGGTGAGTGTTTGATTAGCTCAAACGCTCCGTCCATCATCCCCTTTGGTATCGCTTTGTTCGCCCTTAGTTGGCAGGGTATGCCCAGACGTGGGTCCCTTGCTCACTTTGCCACTGGATGCAAGCTAGCCTGGCTGATGACGGCTGAATAGCCAGAAACCGGTCCCAGGATGCTTGTTTCCAGTCCAGGGAAGACATGGCTTGGCAGTTGGGCTGGACTGTTCCCATGAGGCACAGGGTCAGACTGATTTGCATATGGCCATGTCTGAACTGGGGTGGTGGAGTGAGCTAAAGAATGATGATGGATTAAACCCAGTTCAGTTGACTGGGGGTGAGTGTTTGATTAGCTCAAACGCTCCGTCCATCATCCCCTTTGGTATCGCTTTGTTCGCCCTAAGTTGGCAGGGTATGCCCAGACGTGGGTCCCTTGCTCACTTTGCCACTGGATGCAAGCTAGCCTGGCTGATGACGGCTGAATAGCCAGAAACCGGTCCCAGGATGCTTGTTTCCGGTCCAGGGAAGACATGGCTTGGCAGTTCGGGCTGGACTGTTCCCATGAGGCACAGGGTCAGACTGATTTGCATATGGCCATGTCTGAACTGGGGTGGTGGAGTGAGCTAAAGAATGATGATGGATTAAACCCAGATCAGTTGACTGGGGGTGAGTGTTTGATTAGCTCAAACGCTCCGTCCATCATCCCCTTTGGTATCGCTTTGTTCGCCCTAAGTTGGCAGGGTATGCCCAGACGTGGGTCCCTTGCTCACTTTGCCACTGGATGCAAGCTAGCCTGGCTGATGACGGCTGAATAGCCAGAAACCTGTCCCAGGATGCTTGTTTCCGGTCCAGGGAAGACATGGCTTGGCAGTTCGGGCTGGACTGTTCCCATGAGGCACAGGGTCAGACTGATTTGCATATGGCCATGTCTGAACTGGGGTGGTGGAGTGAGCTAAAGAATGATGATGGATTAAACCCAGATCAGTTGACTGGGGGTGAGTGTTTGATTAGCTCAAACGCTCCGTCCATCATCCCCTTTGGTACCGTGAGGGTATCAGAGCGCTTTACACGGTATACAGAGGTGAACAAACAAAAAGTCTAAAGTACAGAAATATACAAAAATATACAAAGCGGTTGGCGAGGGGCAGGGGTGCTGGGAACATGGGGGGAAAAAGGGGATACAAGTTTATGGTTACAGTTATAGTTAGAATCAGTAAAAACAAAAGCCCCACATTTTCTCGGCGGGGTGAATTGGTGATCTGAGGAAGAAGCGATAGCCTTAGATTCGTCGGGCACCATTTTGGTGGTTGAGGGCAGGCCTTAGACGAGGAATTTACCCATGAGGAAAGTTTTGGCCTCCTTCTTGAAACGTGCTAGAGAAGGGATTCTTCTGATGGCGGGTGGGAAAGAGTTCCAAATTCTTGGTGCTGCCCCGGAGAAAGCCCTATTGTAGGTTCTTTTTTCTGAAAACGGGCAGGTTGGAGCAAGAGGTTTCTAGCGGACCGGGAGTTCCTGCTTCCTCCAGATACCACTAGTTTCTGTGCCAGATAAGCAGGGAGTTTGCGTATAGAGCCTTGTGTGTAATGCATGCCAGTTTCAGCTGTATTCTGGCCTCTAGAGGGAGCCAGTTCAGCGCTTTCATATGTGGAGAGATGTGGTCGAATTTCCGGGTGCCGGTGAGTAGTCTGGCGGCCGTGTTGAGGCAGGCTTTTAGAGGTGCCAAGGAGATCTTGGGTAATCCCGTGAGGGTGGAACATCCATATTCCAGTCTAGAGATGACTAGTGCTTGGACTGCCATTTTTAAGTCAGGAGCATCGATGAAAGGTTTCAGCTTCCACAGGTAGCTCAGGTGGAATCTGGCTGATTTAGCCATCGAGTTAATGTGGTCTCGCATGTTCAGGTTACAGTCGAGGATTATGCCCAGAGATTTGGCAGAGTCCACAATGGTCGGCGGGCAGTTTAAGGCTGTGATGGCCTTGATCCACAACTGAATCTCCGGGTTGGCTTTTGAAGGGGAGATTAGGAGAAATTCAGTTTTCTTTGCGTTGAGTTTGAGTTGGTTAGCGGCTAGCCATTGGACAGTCAGTTTCAGGGTCTCGTTCAGGGAGCGGATCTCCTCGAGCGATGAAATATTGATGTATATTTGGGTGTCGTCCGCGTACATATGGTAGGAGATGTTGGCGGTACGAAGAACTTCGGTGAGTGGCTCTAAGTAAAGATTAAAGAGGGTGGGGGACAGGGTTGAACCTTGGGGGACTCCAACCGTGACCGGGGTGGGAGCTGATAGGTTGCCGTTAATGAGGAATCTCTGAGATCGGTTGTGGAGGAAGGACCTGAACCATTCTAGGACAACGCCATCCAAACCCATCCTGAGTTTGAGGCGTTCGAGTAGTTTTGCATGGTTCACGGTATCGAAGGCGGAGGATAGATCTAAGAGGATTAGA
Organism: Calotriton arnoldi; assembly: GCA_963921515.1. Classification (NCBI taxonomy): domain Eukaryota; kingdom Metazoa; phylum Chordata; class Amphibia; order Caudata; family Salamandridae; genus Calotriton; species Calotriton arnoldi. Next base: position 1,494,602 of record CAWUFW010003965.1, read on the forward strand.
AGGCAGGTTGTGCCTTGGTCTAGGGCTTGGAGGGCGTCGTCCACGATGTGGAGCATATTAGTTTCAGTGCTGTGCCCCGGTCTGAATCCAGATTGGAAGTCATCAAGTAGGTGGAAGTTGTTGATGTGCTGACTTAGTTGCTGTTGTACACACTTCTCTAATACTTTGGCTAACAGAGGGATATTGGAGATTGGTCTGAAATTGTCGGGGGAGGCTGGATCCAGCGATTGTTTTTTTAAAATAGGAAGGACTTGGCCGGCTTTCAAGGGGTCCGGAATCGATCCCTGCTGGAGAGAGGCGTTGATTATTGCAGTCCAGCAAGGAACAATGGATTGGGAGGCAGCAGCGAGGCAGTTGGATGGTAGCGGGTCATTAAAGTGGTTATTTGGGTTTAAGATGGAGTCTTCGTCATAGTATTCGAAGTCGGTCCAGCGTGCTTGGTTTTTAGGTGAGGCCAGTGGGGGTAGTGCGGAAAAGGGGGGCAGGTCCGGAAGGGGTTGAGAGTAAGTGGTGGTACTGAGTTCAATTCCTAATGCCGTGATTTTATCAGCGAAGAAAGAGGAGAATTCCTCCGACGATATTAGAGACTTGGGAGATTCTTTCGGTGTTTTAGCCAGTTTATTTGATTGGTGTTTGACCAGTTCAAAGAGCTTGCGGGGTCTATTCTTGGCATTCCCCAATTCCGATCTGAAGTATTCTTTTTTGAATTGAGGATATGCTTGTTGTAGGAGTTTCTCGCCTGGCGGAGAAGTTTTAGATGCGTAGCAGAGGGGTGCTGTCTCCAGATTCTTTCAGATTGCCGTAGGGATCTCCTCTCCAAGTTGAGGGAACCAGTGAACCAGGGGTTTCTATCTTTGATTTGTGTTCTTTTTAGTTATAGAGGGGCAAGGTCGTCCAGAATGTTTGATATAGACGCCGAGTAATGTTCATTGAGGTCACGGACCGTAGTTATGTGCGAGGGGGGGGGGGGGGAGGTCAGATTTGCAGCGAGCCTCCAGTTTCATAAGGTCAAGGTTCTTAGTGTCTCTGATCCAGCGTTTGGGAATCACCGGTTGCGGTGTCTGTCTTGTGGGTCCCAGGTACAACGAAGGAGATGGTGTGGTGGTCAGACCAGTCACATGGGTCTATGGAGATAAGCTTGACTGAGGATTCCTTAGAAATGATCCAGTCAAGGGTGGCCCCTTTTGAGTGAGTTGGCAGAGAGCAGGCTTGAGTCAGGGCTTGATCGGTTAGGAGGTCTTTGATGGCGTTGACGTAGGGATCTTTAAGGTCATTCCAGTGCAGGTTGAAATCACCAAGGAAAATCTCTATGGCATTGGAGGAGATCTTAGTTGTGATGATTTCCAAGAGGTGATCGGTGAACGAGTCGTTCGAACCTGGGGGGTGGTAAAAGATGTGCAAGTTGCAAAGATGTAATGAGTTGCTGCAAATGGAGAGTGCGAGGTATTCGCAGGAGTCAGTGGTGTCCGCCAAGAGTTCCGTGACAAGGAGGGAGGATCGGTAGATGCAGGCGATGCCTCCTCCTTTCCTGCTAGAATGTCTGTCCAGTCTAGCAATGCTGTAGTTGGGAGGGACTAATAAGTCCAGGCAAGGGGAAGAGTATTCATTGAGCCAAGATTCTGTTAGTATAGCTAGGTCTAAATTTTTGTTCAGGATGTTGTCAGCAATATCCGCGGCATGCTTAACTGCCGATCGGTAATTGATTAAGAGACCAGATAGGGGGGGGGGTCTGGGGGAGTGTCAGGGGTCTGGACGGACAGGAATACAGGCGCAAGGTTGCTTTTAACCACACTTCTGTTATGGAGGGTAGCTGGCCTGTTGGGGTTGATGGTGACCGTGCTGATGGGGTGTTCAGGGCTACTATCTAGTGGACGAGGGATGGCTTGGACAGAGTTGTGGTCTTGGAGGATGGCTAGGATTTCGTTTCCCGTGAGGTCTAGTGGATTAGAGGTGGCAGTGGTAGAGTTGTAAGAGAGTGCAAGTGCTCGGGATTCCTCCTCTGAAAGGTGGCAAGGGTGTTTGCGCGGGCGAAGATGTCTCAAAGGTAGCGGAAGTGGGTGCTTGGGAGGCTCGGCGATCTGTGGGGGGGAGGATCGAGGTGGCTTGAGGTTAGCAAGGGAGAGTTCGGCAAGGTGAAGGAGGTTCATAAGGTCCAGAATGGAGCTATGGATGCTCTGGGTTAGTTTAGCCGGTCTGGAGTGCAGAATTTCGAGATCAATATAAGCTGGGGGTGCTAGAGGGCAGGGGGGCAAAGGTTCAGGAGCAGTACAGGTGGCATGTAAAGGTGGAAGGGGAGAGAGGTTGGCTTGAGCCGACTCTAGGGTCTTTGGAGGCGTACCAAGCTCGCGGATTTGGTGGATGGCTGGCGGGGAGGAGATCAGGGGTCTGGGGGCGACTCTGTTGGAGGTGCCGGGGGACGAGCTATAACGGTTAGGGTGATCAGTGTTGGGAGCCATTGGAGGGCTAGTTCGAACTGAGTCCGGGGTCTTTGGGAGCGTACCAGTCTCCCAGTTGGTGGGGGGCGCTAGGTGGGAGGGGGATCAAGGGTGTGGGGGAGAGTCCGTAGCCGGGGTCCGTAGACAGGCTGAGGGGGATAGGATGAACTGCGATGGAAGCCATTGGGGAGGGTATGCGGGTGGCTAGGCACAATAGGCTGGCAGGACAGTGGGTCATTGGTGCGGGTGTTAGTTACCCTATCCGTGTCGTGCACATGGTTTCTGAGGAGGGTGAAAAGGTCTGCGAATTTATTAAGGTTATTGGTTGAGGCTTGGATCAGAACAATGCCATTTTTGTAGAGGGTGATGGTGAGGTCCGCTCGCAGGGTAGAGGAGGGAGCAATTGTGAGTTTGGTGCCATATGGAATGTTTCTGGTTGAGTGAACGTTAAGAAGGTGCGCCAGGGTTTTGCGCCAGGCGGCGGTTCTTCTGGAATAGAAAATAAGGTCATTTATGCAAATGCCACTGTCCGCGTTGAAGCGCAGGTCGGATATCAGCGTCTCAGGGTGGCTTTTTAGGGTGGCTTGCTTGAATGATTTAGCAGCGGTTTTGGAGAGGTTGGGGGGGTAGACCAGAGTATAGGAGTTTTCCCCAGACCACGTCAGGTCAGGACGTGACATGTTGGTTAGGGAAGGGCACTAATATGAGTAAAAGGGTAAAAAGACAGCGGAGGGGATGGGTCTCCCGGTACACAGGTGAGATGGAGCTATGGTGACTAAGGCATGACTCACAGGAGTGTTTCTCATTAGTCACCAGGGCGGGGCGGCATCTTGGGCGCACTTCAACGTTTCAACCTGGCAAGAAGTGTAGAAGTCTTCCAGGAACCTGATATTAAAGGAGGTCTTAAGGTGAGCGAACAAGAGTCAGCAGTGACACTAGTGTAGTTGAAACCATATGAAGTTGTGCCTGCAATTTAAAAATTAGGTGAGTCTTCAGGCACAGCAATGTAACTGTGATGTTACACAGAAGAGATGTAAACAATAAAGTTTTCAAACAATAAAGTTTTGAGGCAGCGCCATCTTAAGGTCAGGCACTGTGAGGCGAGGCGAGGATGTCTTGGACCGTCGCCATTTTGGAGTCAGGCATTGATCGGCATAAAGTATACAGGCAAGTTGTACAGGGACTTAGTAGACCAGCACACACTCAAAGGGCAGTAATAATAATATAATAAATAAATAAATAATAATAATAATATAATAAATAATAATAAAATAATAGTTTTAAAAGACTTGTACTCATGAACATTAAATGTCATGCTTGTGTGTTAAATAGATATATAAAACAAGTGGTTCTGTTGGGAAGTGACAATTACTTTGCTCAGTGCAAATAATACAGTCTGAAATCTCAATTTCCAAAAGCATATAATACAATTTCAATTCATTATTGGTTTAAAGAGTAATTTTTAAACCCTAGGAGAGAAAAGGGAACACACCACAAGAGCAAAGCAATTTGTCAAAAGTAAAGTTATTTACTCAATTGGTGTTTACAACAAACAATGAATATGGCTGTCAACAAAAAATTTGCGGCGATGAAGTGGTGACTGTAGTGGAGGAAAAGTGACTTGTGGTGATATGTGTGATCAACAGTGCTATACAGGCATAACCATGGGTGACACATAAACTGTGAAATTGACAAGTTTATTTCTAACTGTCCATTCCTTTGCACATGAATACAAGACCCAAGTCTTATTTTACATTCCGATCAAGGAGACTGCATGGACTAGTGTGACCATAACGTCGACGTTTCGACCCTTAGGAATAGCGCAGCTTTAATATGCGTCAGAGACGGGTCTTCTTCAGGACTGTGGGGGGAGGGGGAGTGAGTTTGGACAGCCGCAAGGAATAGATGCCTGGGATCCTATTGAGTTATTTGATAGAGATCCGGATATAATTGTAATCAAGGTATCCAATTTGATAAGCACAAGGACCTACACCGAGAGGTTGTGGTCTAGAAAAAAAATTAGAATATTATCTAAAATGCGGTATAAAATCCGCACTGTTATTCTCAAGATGGGCGAAAATTCCGTACAGCCAACATGCATTCAGAGTTAAGGGATGCCTGCGCCAAGTGTCAGGATTATACAGTATTAGTAAGCAATTAATGTACAAGGGCAGCAAGTATCCAAATGACTAGCGTGGCATCTAGATAAGCAAGGGCTCGAATTAATTTAAATGGAGAACACATGCATCATGCCGAGAGGATTATGCCGGTATATGTGACTAAACAGCTAAACAAATGTGAGCGGCTGGGGCGCCAGGGCTGCTTGGTATCAGAATGACTAGTTTAATTAGTTGCGCATTGGCTATAGCGCCGAGGCGGCGGGCACGGGGCTAAATTCATAGTATGAAAGCATACCTGAAACTGGATAATTCTATATTCGCACAAAGGCTCCACCAGCCGGTTGGAGACGTGCTGATTCAGTCATATCATTTATTCCCACAACCCCTCCGAATACATTCAACATCAAACTAGAGTTACAGCAATTTTTCCGCAAGATACGTCTAAAATACTTCTTTGTGAAAAACGATCAGTGGTCCCAAAGATCTGCAGCCACTGCGTTTCGACCTGCCTCCACGTTTACCCCAGCTACTTATCTAATGAGTGAAAAAATCCTAGCCTATGAAAAAATTGTGATGACGGAGGTAATGGAACTTCTCAACAACAGAAGATACATCAAGCATAACATCTCTAAAGAAGAGAGACAGGCACTGCAATCTCTCAGCAACTCTTGTGGTGTGTTCCCTTTTCTCTCCTAGGGTTTAAAAATTACTCTTTAAACCAATAATGAATTGAAATTGTATTATATGCTTTTGGAAATTGAGATTTCAGACTGTATTATTTGCACTGAGCAAAGTAATTGTCACTTCCCAACAGAACCACTTGTTTTATATATCAGAAATACCCAGGTTCTGAGGGACACAGGGTTACCCCATTATCGCTAATGTGTGTTAAATAGGACAGCTGAAAAGTCCAGTGCCTTTCTCAGGATGACTGACAACTTGGTGCTAAAGTGAAAGGGACAGACGTAGAATTGTGATTTTCGGCAAATCATAATTAGGAAATAGCTATTTCTAATGTATGAAACCTTTCTACTTTTAGTTGGCAATTCCTAGTGGGTCTCACATCAACCTACTTAATGAATATTCATGAGGCAGGTCACAGTTTACGACCCATTAGGAATGGTAGCCATCACAGGGATGGTTGCCCGTAGGCTTGCCTCCTCTTAAAAAAATATTTTTTTTAATATTCTCAAAGGAGATGCGGTCCCCATTTGCAAATGGATTACCACGTCCTTTGAAGAGCTGGTAAAATATTCATGTTTTTGCAACCGAAATACAGTTGCAAAACATTAATACAAATAGCACTACTATTCGGTATTTGGAAGAGACGTCCACACACACGCCCCTTCCAAATACTGAATTGGTATTGGTACAAAACAAATTGCGATTTAATAACGTGTTACCAAATCCCAATTTAAGGTTTGTTCATTATAAAAGCATTTTTGTGGCCGCAAATAGCCCGATTCTGCGACCTCGAAAATGCTTTGTAGATCTGGCCCAAAGAAACTTAATGGCTTGGATAAGTTTGCCATGAGAGAGTAGACAAATGGCCCCTGGGAGCAAGGAGTAGGGAATGTGCTTGTTCCCAGCATTCACAGGACTTCAATTCCTACCAGAGACATATGGCAGTACTGGCTTGGAAACAGAAGGAAAAGAAGTTGATTTCTGCAAATGAAGCTTGACACAGGCATTCCTCAGAAGAAAAATGGAAAAGAAGGGCTCTCTTTTGTGACCAGAAGGGCTAACCATGGTCAGTTTTGTGTTCTACTGGAAAATAGCTCTGGGAGGGGACCCAGATTTCAGCCTTTGGCGAGGGCTGTAGTCTGCTTGCCAGTAAAGCCTTCTATAACCCAATTTGCGTCATTCAAGGGTGAAATTATTAACATTAGGAACCTTTAGGGGAAGAAACTTTCCTCTTAAGACCCCCACCATGATTATTTCTTTCATCTCTTAGATCCAAGGCTGTTCCTGTGTAGTGTTATTGAAATACAGTGTAATTACACATGGTTAACCCATTAGCTGTATACTTTATGCAGCTATTGTTTTGTGATCCTACAGACCAGTCTCTCAATATGATGAGAAGTAGTGAAAAGAGAAAGTCATTTCTTGTAGTCTTTGTTGTATTTCTCTCTATTTATAAGGTCACCGTTTTGACTGACTGGCTTGTACTACAACTCAATCCACTTTAACTTTTGTGTCAACCTGACCAAGAACGCTAAAATCCATTATTGCTTCTAAGATTTATACTTCTCACAATTTTTTAGAGCTTATGTCTCCCCAGTATGAAGCTGGATTGTTAACCTATTATTTAAGTTACAACTCTAAATTTAGTTTACATTGTGGGCAGTTGAGGAGCATTGTCACATGTTTTTGTTGCGTTTAAGAAGCATTATAATTAGTTCCTCTCTCATTGATATGAAACGTTCCCGTTCCTTAAAGGCGAGCATTTATGCATTGAGAAAATATGGGGTCAGTAATTTCTTGTAAATCATATTAATTTCTGTTGGTAAACGGCTGTTGCCCTGTGTATTGCTACCACTGATGGAATATACTGCTATCCCAATATCTTCCACTGCCTAAAGATTGTTTTCTGACCGCCTCTGCTTAGATAGGAAGCATTCAAGTCTGATATTCAGCCTTACCAAAACAGTAGAATGTTTGGTGCTTGGCGAAAATATTTATTTTAGCACATGCAATATCTGAAAATTATATGAATATTCCCTCTTTTACAAAGTATTTGTCGTCCTTAGATCTATAAAACAAAACTTTTCTATGTCCTCACCACCCTGTGTCTTCACTTTTGTGAAGCCCAGTTTTCAGGACAAGAGAACCCATCTGTTTTTGTTGTTCATTAGGTATATTTTCCCGCCACCTAACTCCCCTGCTAATATGAAATATAGTCTGTGTGCATCAACTGTCACTGTAAGTTTATGCAGACTCTTCATGGGGTCTCCGGTCGCTTTCAAGTTGGACATGCAAACTTAGGATACCCACAGCCTTGCTTAACTTGAGGTACTTGGCAGTGCCCCAGAGTATGTAAAGAGTCAAGCTAGGAGCTCCCAAACTGGTCTTCACCTTTAAGAGCAGGACAGCGCCCTGTTGCTATTAGGCCAGAATTGTTACTCGCTTCACTTAAAACTTTTCTGCTGCATTTGTTCCCTGCCTGATCCCCTTTTGCAGCCATAGTGTATCGCCTTAGTGGTTTGTCATCTGCCAAGACACTGTTCACAAGCTAATGTTTTACCATTATCTGGGGACCAGACATCTTTGTCTGACATCTACTTTAGTAGACTTCATAACTTCTCATTAACAGGATATTCTTATCATGGGGACCTATGCACAAGCTGTCTGACATCACATTCTCTCTGAATGAACACATGGTCTATCAAGGCATGACAGCCACTGCTGTGTTCTTGAGGGAGATGCCCTTGCAGTAGATTTACAAGCCAGTAGATTGGGACCAGATTTACTAAAATTTAGCATGAGGCAATGAAATGCCATACAGCTCACAAATAAGTGTTGATCAACTTTTGCGTGCTCAGTTATTTTTGTTTCAGAAGTTGACATGAAACAGTATTACATTTTGTAGTGCAAATCCCCTCCTAATCAGTGCAACGTGAGAGTACCGGGCAAGAGCAGCACAGACACCCCTAGGATTCCACACAAAGCTTGATCTGCTATTTTCATGCAAAGTAGAGCGACCTGGCTTTGTATGGAATTCAGCCCGAATGGAAACAGGCACGAACAACGTGCAAGAGGTAATTCACATGATATTCCTACATGTCATATATGTAATTTCCACAAAAGTTAGACATACTACATAATTTGCCCTTCTGTGATTGACTGTGCGCAAAGATTTAAAATGGAGAGTGTGCCTCATGTACGAAACTCACATCACTCACCTTGGTTCTGCTGGACAACATTAATTCATGTTTAGCATCAGACAAACAAGGCATTTTAGCACAAGTGCAACTAGTGTAATTGTTGCTTGCACAGTTTTTGCTATTCTTCTAACATTGCACATTTCCTCATTCCATTGCATGCATCTTGGTAAGTTTGCCCTTAGTCTTCTCTACAAACATTATTTCCTTTAGTTCTTAAGTAATTGAAGTAGTCTTGTTTGGAATATCAGTGCTTTAACACAATTTTGGGTAACTGTGCTTGTTCCTTTTACCTATTTCATGCATCTTCACCCTATTTTGTTAAATATTGTTGTCTAATCTTTCTGAGATAAAAACAAAAACTGTGTACGGAGTGTGGCCGGGTATTTAACATGGCAGGCGCCATCTAGGAGAACTGCCACTGCAAAAAAGCTAGCACTAACAACTGGAGCCTGAATGCTGCAACCTCTGTCTCTGAAAGTTATTCTGACAGAGTGGGTAAGCCTTGGTAATCAGAACATTCAAGAGAGTTGGAAAGATTTCTAGATGAATAAGCATTCTTCTGGCACTCCTTTGAACTTTGGCACTTGTGAAACCAAACCTTGCACGGGTGAAGGCGATTCCTGTCCTGCCTTGGTGGGGGATGGGAGTGGGACTTATGATGTCAACTTCTGGCTTAGAAAGGGTTATTAGCTCCACCGAGGTGGGAGAAGACTGGTAGATCTTTCTAGGAAAAAATAAGAAAGTAAGAGAGTGTGGCCAAAATAGATAGGAGGGGAAAACCATCCTAGCGGAAAGGCACAAGAGACTGACAGTGAGTGCCAAACACTGAGGAGATTGTGAGCCAGCATTAATGCTGATGGCTGCAGAGTCGATCGGACACTTGGAGCAGGACAGCAAGATACAAAGCCTATTGATATGTCAGCTTGTAGGATTTGTGGAGTTTCCTCACAATATGAATGTTTGAATTCCTGGACATCCCTAAGAAGGTAACAACTTGAAGAGTATGCTGTGCTTCAGGCTAAAGCCAGATGGTCAGCGCTCACTGCGATCTTAAGATCCATGATCATGCGTATTTTGAAGAATGAAGCTTGAGCAATACACTTCTGGAACAAGGCAAGCAGAGGGTAAAATCTAGGTAGGAGGTAATTTTATATTTTACCAACACTTCTCTCAGCACGGATATACAATGAAAGTTGCTTGTACTAACAAGCAGAGGTTTTGTGATGGGCAGACCAGTATAATTTTCCTTGCTAAACTATTAGTGGTGACTGAAGGTAAGAAATAGATCTTCTGGAACCCATGGATGTTGTTGGCATCTTTGGAACACTATTGGATCCTGCCTCACCCTGAAGAGGGCATCTCGTCAAGAGAGCCTATTGACACCAGAAAAGGGGACCTGGCGAGCCACTTCTAAATACATCTGAAATAATCCATTTAGGAGATAAGGAGAAAAATAGACAATTGTGAAGGGCATATATCTACCACTCCACTCTTCTAGACTATGACTGATTGCATTTTCAGTGGTGCTCAGGGACTGCATTTTACAAACAGGGTGTAAATAACTTGCAAATTCAAGTTTGAACCATGCCTCACTCCTCCCCTTTTCCCTTACACACCCTTACATATCGTACCATACACCCATAAATAAATACATAATCTCTATCTCCCCTCAACTAATGATGGGCCCAGTTTGAAGACTACTTGTTGTGTTTTAAATATTTATGTATCACATACACTTGTCCATTTCTTGTACTTTATAAAGTCTCCTAGTATGAATGCTTCACATTTTGACTATTCATTAGGGTGGTCCACTGTGCGGCAAATTCACTGAATGGTTTAACAGGATATGTATGAAAGAAAAGAAAGAAAACAAAATGCAGCAAAAATAGAATCTGTTAGAAAGAAAAGTTTATGATTATCTCAAACCCCATTCCAGTCTTCAGGTCGTTCAATTTTTGCTGGGCTGGAAATTTCTCAGAACTGAAGAAGTCAGGCGGCACAACACTATTTAAGTCCATGCTATCAGGGCTGATTGTGCATAAATGTCAGTGCAGAAAACAGTCTGTGGCTTCAGCATACAGCTGGAAAGTGTAAACGATATAATCCACTGTGGGAATGCAGTAATCTTCAGAACCATTGTTAATGAAGATACGTAACCTTTTAATTTTTTAAGTTTGAGACCTCTGGTGTCAAGGCCAGCAGTTGAACTTAAATCCTTCAATGTGACTAGCTCTTCCCTGCACATAATGTGCCCATTTTAAGATGTCTGCCGCAGGCCCATTCTCATGGAATCCCACTCTATTACAAATTTGCCAACCTCTATGGGTTCAGTTGAATTGGAAGGACCGGCCCCAATTATGCTGAGACTGAATTGTCATTTTGCAGTTTTTATTTTAACTTTTTTTCTTTTTTTGAAACATGCATTTTCTCTTTACACCTTATCAACAATGATACAGTTATGGGCATCGACCTACAGCAATAACAACATTATAAATAGCGGCCTTTGAAAGTGGGAAGAAAAGTAGATCATGAGATGTGCTCAATATTATGTTCCAATGATAGAAGTAAGAAGCAATACAATATATGAAGTACAACATTTTCTGTAATACGATATAAAGAATATCAAGCACAACGTCAGATTAGTACAGAGTCAAAGTAAAGCAGTCTTTGCTAAGCAAAGCTTTTATATGCAACACATGGACTAACTTGACAATTTCCCAGGCTACCTTGGGTAGACATTTATCCATATGTGGTATATACCTATGCCTTTGAGTCAATATGACAATATCTTGGTCTGTTCTTTCACCTGCATTGGGCCTACATCCTGGACCCTAAGGATGTCTTGCCAGTTAGATGTAAGTTAAGATCGTATAGGTAAGTAAAAGGGAGGATGAGGGTATAGTCAGTGTTTGGAAAGGAGTGTTGGTGTGAGGCAATAGATGTGCATGAAAGAAGAAGGCTGTTGATATAAACAGTCTTGTTTGCTTGACAGTGTGTTTGTTAAAGTCATTGTTGGTGTACACAGAGATAGGGTAGGACTCCGTACACCGTCAAACATTGGGGCCTGGTACTAGTGACTGTGAATGATATGTTCGTACTTTGCTATACTGAGGACTTCAGAAGTCTGTTTGGCCCAAGAAGGACCTCAGTAGTCCACCAGTGCCTGGTAATGCAGATGTTGGCTGTAGATAGGCCTGTCTCAATCCATCAGCTCCAGTGTGATATCTGACCATCTAACTCCAAAGTATTATGCAGCACTACCAGATGAGCAGAGAGGTGAATAGCACCTTGGTATTCTGCTGTAAAATCCACACCTTCCGACAGAACCTTTACAGGTTGGGATATAATTAGAGTACATGTAGTAGGTTGCGCCGTAAAGATCAGCTCCTCCGACAAAGGATGTCTGGTAGTGATTGCTCTTTATGCACTCTGAATGGTGTCCATTACCAGTTCTGCAAGGTCTTAAAATATGTGGATCTTAGGTGCATCAAATCTAACCACTTTGTCCCAGCCTCTGAATACTGATTTCTCTTATAATTGGGTTTTTGATTTCAATAAACAACAAACAACAGATATTATTAATTAACATCATTCGAGATTTTTAGACCTGGATATAGCTGTACAGTAAGAGCGAACAATATAAGATCTGAAAAATATACATATATTGAAGGGGGAGAAAATACCAAAAGGGTAGTGCAAAGCATCATATTAACTTCTTCAAGTAGTAATTGGTTCAGTTAAGATAACTGTGTCAGTGAGAGTGAGATAGACAAAGATAGGAGAGGTGGAAAAAGCTGGAGGGAGAGAAGCCCAGCATATCCCCTTTATCTCTAGTTCATAAAAAGGAAAAAAAAGGAAAATAAATTATGTAAACTAGTGTCCCATTGAGGTACTCCAGTATGATTATCTAACAGATTATAAAAGGTAAAAGTAATTGTTACTTCACATACGCCCCTCATATGTTTTCCAATACTTGAAGCTGATCGTTCAGTTTATAAATCACATGATCATAGGCTGCCATCTTAGCCATTGCAGTAGACTAGTCCACTAAATCCAGCGTAAGAAGTGAACTCCAGTGTCACAGTATAGATTGGCAACTGCAAATCCAACCATCCAGTAAGATTTCAACCAGGGACAGTGCCATAAAATGTGCACTATGTCTCCTGATGGGTGATTATAACTCCAACACTTGACATTGTGAGAAAGGTTTACCCTACAGAGTTAATAGGGACGTCAGTGCCAATCATGCAGGATTTTGAAAAAGCTGAATTTTAGCAGTGCTTCTCTAAGACTTCTATCATGACCATAAATTAGGTTGTTCCAGTCTTCTTCATTGTATGCTTTGGTAATGCGTGGTTGCCATTTATTATGTACACCCTCTGAATAGTCTACCAGTAGCTGTTTTTCCCAGTACTAACATGTGTGATGTTCAACCTTAGAGAACAGTTTTGTGATCAGCACATTATAAGTCCTGATACAGCTCCCTGGTCTTTGCCTATTGCATTACATGTGAAAGGATTGGGGTGGTATGCAGCTGGAACATGCCTCGGCCAATTCTGCCCTAAATACAGTCGACCAATACCTCCATCTCTGAATTTGTCACAAAGGCTGTCAAATGGTTTTATAGTTTACACAGTGGATATGTCATCAATTTGGTTGCTAGTATATAAGGACCATGCCATACAGGATGGGGAGCCACATTCGTAAACTACCATGTTTTGTGACTTAGTGTGGCACCCCTATGTAGAAACCTGCAAACCTTATACTTCCTGTGCAGCATGGCTCAGAAGTGCACGGATGCCCTGACAGTTGGTGGCAAAATATTATTCTTAGGCAGAGGTTTTCCATATAGTATACCAATGCCAGGGTGTTCCCAGTGTAGGAGCATTCAGTGGCTGCCCACATCGGGGGGTCAGACCAGTTGGGTGCCAATTGTGAAAGTTGGCAAGCAAGATGATCGAGAACCATATACCTGCAGCCTGTGGCTTCCCTCCTCCCCTGACATAGTTGTCATTTAGCTGGTTTATGCCTAAGACATCTCCCTGCCCATATAATTACATTAATGTCTTTGTTCGTAGCCAATACAATAATTTTCAGGATGGGGAATAGGGAACATGTCAAAAATATAATTATATGTTGGGGTAGCTACCATTTTGACTATTTGTACTCGTCTCCATAGGCACAGTTGTAAAGAGTGTCGTTTTTTAAAAAATTGCAAGAGAAGAGGCTGGATCTTAACTTCGGTCTTGCCCCCAGACTTCTGTTAACCACCACATCCAGGTACCTCAAATTTGACATCAACCATCTAAAATCCTGGCCATCAACCGCTGCCCTTGTGGTGCCGCCTTGAAGATCTCACTTTTGCTACAGTTGATTTTATGTCTCAGAATGTATTGATGAGAAAGATCATCTCTGGAACTGAGGATCTAGACTCCCTCATGGTGAGAAGAATGTCATCTGCATACAACAGTTTTTAGCAGCCAGCAGCAGTATCCACCCTTTTTATAACCTGCCTGTCTGATGGTGGTCGCAAGACATTCAAGTGCAAGTAAGACTGGATGGGTGAGATAGGACAACCCTGTTGTATACTCCGCAAGATAAAGTATCCCAAAGAAAGCTTCTGCAGTCAGTCTGAATGGTGCGATCAGTAGAAAGCCATTTCAATTTACATATAAAGTCAACACAGAATCCTACTCTTTCCAGGGTCATGAACAGATAGCTCTGATCGACCATGTTGAAGGCCTTTCGGCGTCTGACACTGGCAGAGTCTCTACCATGTCGTCCTTAACCGGCCAAAGAAGATTGGAGAGAAGTCTCAGGTGGTTTCCAGATGTGCAGTCTGGCATGAAGCCCACCTTGGATTTGTGTGTGAGGCTTGAGTAGGATTGCTCGTTGTAACTTATTCGAATTTTTGCTAGAATTTTCACATCTGTGTTGATGAGAGAAATGGCGCACAATTCCAAGTCTTAGCCTGGTTTCTAGACTTATGACCACTTCTGCCTGTGATTGCGGAATCCTTGAACATGTCATAGACGGAGGCGATCTGGTCCTTATTTATTTTGTAGAATCCCCTGGGCAGACGGTCAATGCTGGGTGCCTTACTGTACTATAATTCCAAGATCATTTTTGAACTTTCGTCAGCAATCTACTTTAGACAGATCATAGAGGGAGCCGTTAACCCAACAAAGTTTTGCTCCGTTAAATGGCATCATCCATGTCCGAATGGTATAAGCATTTGAAATAGATTGCAAAGGCCGGTGGGTAAGAAGCTCATCAAGGTCACCCTTAATAGCAAGGATGGCTGTGAGGGCTTCCCTTGTTCTGTGCAGCTGGTAGTCAATCAACTTTCTCCCCTTCTTCATATTGGTGCCATCAGGGGAGCAGCATGAGCAGCCAGCAAATGACAAGTGTCTCCCCTCCCCAGGACAAGTGTCTCCCCTCCTCCTCCCTTGGCCCTAGAGCAGTTGGGTTCCAAAATTCTCCCAATCCTGTATCTTTATCGTGGGGGGGAGGGGTGTCACCCTAATGGGACCCCTCCGTGGGCCCCTGAGCTGCTTGAATGTCTCTCCTGCGGGCACGTGAATGCACCCTCGTGCCTTTCTCACTAGCCTCCAGTCCTTCCCTACAGCGGTCTCAGGCTTCAGGTTTCAGGGGAGGGGGGCCCAGCTCCCCTCTCCATTTGCCCCGCGCATGGCGCACACCCCTCACCTGGGGGGGGGGGCTCGTGATGCCTCTTGGTGCCTTCATTGCCTCACCTCCTCCGCCACTCCTCCGCCCAGGGTTTAGCAGACTGAGGCAGTCATCCTCCACCAATAGGCAAGTCGGCTCCCTCTCCTGCCACCGGATAATCCTTGTCTGCCCTCTGGGATCGTGCCAGCCAACTCCCCTCCTCCTGAGACGCTTCTGGGGTTCCAGGGCATCCGCGGTGCCCTCTCCTGGTGCCACCTCCTATCCCTGCCCACTTTCTGCTCTGTCACTTTGTGCGAGCAGCTGCCATTTTGGAAGCCAGCCGGCTCGCTTCACTGTCCTCTTCCGCAGGCCCCGCTCTGCCCTGGGGACACTCCTCAAGCAGCTGGCATCCCCTGCACCTCCTGGACGTCCATGCCACTGCTTTTCAGGCACAGGGCTGTCATTGCCCCGCAGGATGATGCCGGGTGCCGGCGGGGGGGCACTGAAGATCGGCATCCGCCATCTTGCGTGTCCAAACCACGCCCACCCATTTTTGTGTCAATCTTGTGTGTTTTATCTATGTCTTCAGTTTAAAGTAATTCAGTGCCAAATTACATTCTCCTTGCACCAACAAGAATCATATTTTACTGTGAAGTGCTTTATAACTAAAAAGGGCTTCAATACTGAGATTTCAGGAAATAGGGTGTTGGTACTGTACCACATTGTTATATAATGATATTCCAAGCACCTACTCAGTTATGTTAGTTTTTGCAACTTTGGAGGTTGTGTGCTGAAACAGTTAACATGAATTACCCAATCAGTTATGCGTTAATCATATTTATAGCCTCAGACCTCCTTTGTTTGTGACTATAAAACCGCTATGCTCGAATTCTCAATTCCTTCCAAAACAAATCTTTCCTGGTAGTGGTCTTGAAACATACTACAGTTTAATATATATCTAAAGATTAGATTACAGTTGACACTTATGAGAATATGATTATGATGACTATTGTTATAATTTCAGGAGTAGAAGGCTAAGATCAGGCAGCAGTGTACAAGAATACTGACACCGCACCAACACTCACTATAGTAATGACTTCAAAGTGTAGGGGAAACCTTGTGTATTATAACTTCTATGTATTATTTCGATCTACAGTTGTACCATTTGCTGATTTTTCCTGCTATTTTTGCTGGTATGTTCAAAGAGAGGGCTGTCATGACATAGCCAAGAGGTTATTTACTGTTACTGATCAAGAACGCTAACGGATGACTTAATCTGGACAAGTTTATAACATGCTCATTTAATGTGGCTCTTAAAAAAACAATAAAAATTGCATGGAAAAAAGGTCAGATTGGTGTTAGTTGTCTAGATAAGACTTGAAAGAGAAGCAAAGAGAGCAATACGAATAAACAGACCATTTTACAAAATCATTGTATTGAACTTTATTGAAAGATTATGAAATTGAAATGATACTGCCTAGCCCAGATAATCTTTAAAAATATATTTTTACATCAGATGGAAAATAATCTTCCATCTGTGGCACTGAAAATTAATATAATGTGTCCCATGTTGTGCATTGTTTAATTATCCAAATAATGGATCCTGGATTTATTCACAAATACAGAAATCTAAAAATAAATTGCCAAGATAGCCATCACTTGTCATGAAAAAGAAGGGATAAAATGTTTCATTCACAAGTCTTTCAGATTGTTGTTTGTTGTCTTCTAAAACATTTCATTACAGTTCGTTAAATTTCATCAAGTATGAACAAGTTACAATGACACCAAAATAGTTAAAATGAAGTTTTCTGGACTGCTTCTAAAAATACTAAATTCAATCAAGGGAATGCAACTCAAATATCCAATAATCTGGTATCTTATTTGAACAAAAGTCTATCAACAAAGTTGATAGACACAGTAATTTCATTGAAAGTAATGTATTGTCCAGACGAGAGAAGTTTTCAACACCTTTATTCTTACTTCTTCTAGATTCCCAACATTCATAATTTGTTTACAGGATTTAATAAACACGACAATTGCCCAGGCAACGCGTTTCGTCCCTGCCATGGGACTTCATCAGGGCAATCATTAATGGTGAAATTTTATTGAAGATTCAGTTTTCCATATATTCATCTTATTCATTTTTTTAGGACCGTATCCATTCCTTGTTAAGCACCTTGGTGTACTCCTTCACTAAACTGGCCTGCTGGTATCGCGAGCAAGTATGCTGAGGTGCTTAATAGAATGAAGAACAAAATTAAAGTTCAAAGGACATCCAACATTAGAATGTTAAATGACCACACGATGGAAGTAGAACCCCTCAGTACTATAAAATACTCCTGCAGATCCATCTTCCTCTCTTCTTTTCCTCCCTTCTTTGCTGCAAAGAATGAAAATGTCTAAAGTTAAAACCTAAATTTTGAATTTCAAAACATCTTCTCCATAACGTTAGCCCAACTTTTAATTCTCTGCAGTAAAACATCATTCACACATCCACTTAATGCTTGTGACACTATTAACAGCTTAACATTCCAGTATAAACTTCTCAATTATCCATTAAAACTTTTACACCTCACCCGGGGAGGTGAAAGAGATAATGCTAGCCTCCTAGTCTTTAATAAAATCCTGATTTTCCTGTTAATACAATTTTGAAGAATTGCAATTTCATGGTAAGACTGAAGGCTAGCATTATTTTTTTTTGTCCTCCTATATGACATAGGCAGGGGATGTAATCTGGGAGTGCAGCATAACCATTATAGGAGGGAGTTCTGCGGTAGTCACCGCCATCCTCCTCCAATGTTGGTTTGCCTTAATCCTCGGACTTTTATGTATATAATTATAATTTATGCCCTAGCCTCGTAGGAAAGCAGATCACCCTGCCTTACTATGAATAGCTGTAACCAGGGATTGAGAGAAAAGGGTCACACATTTTCTTTCCCTTTGCTGAACCATTTAAACAGTCCAGCCTACTAATATGTTTAGCGGAGCCCACCCAATCAGAACACGAGAGTGGTGTGATGGAAACACATTTTATACATATTTCTCTTTGTGCAATTATTATCAAAGTAAGGAGCAGCTGGGTTTGTGATTTCCCCAGTTTTTGAGAAGCCCCCTCACCAGCCGAAATCCCAAAAATGATCAAAGCAATGCTTACCTCTGTTTCCCCCAAGATTCCAGCACTTTACCCCCTTCTTGCCAGAAGAGCTGGATGCCTGGACACTGCCACAGGATATGAACATCATCCGCCCTCTCTAGAGCACATTTAGGGCAGTACCTCTTCTTGCATCCTCCCATTTTCAAGAGCTTCTTGGGAGACCAGTACGCCCTGTGTAAGGTGAATAAATTATTTCTCCTAAGGGGTGCAGATCTCACCGTTACCTAGAGTGTAGACATGGATACTTGCCATAAATGAAGAATTTCGAATCCTGGCAGGTCTACCTTCCAAGTCTTCTCATGTAGAGTTGGGGGGCCATCTTCACCTTGTACCAAGGCCCAGTACCACTTGGACACTTCCTTTCTCTAAATCTGATTTCTCTGTTGTTCTTCCTCCATTTCTGTTTTAATCCCTATATTCAATTGTTCACAAGACCAACTTACTAGCTGATCGTATTTAAATCTAGGAGTCCCATGACACCAAGCATCCTTGTTCAATTAGCTGACCCCATCGTATTATACCCGAGTTTAGTAGTGGAGTGGCTAAGAAATCTTGTAGGCACGGGGGTGTCCCTGCAGATTTTCATATCAGGCCGTATTGCTATAATATGGGATTCCCAGGATTCTTTTGACTTGGATCCTTACTTTGCACGCTAAGTTAAAAGTTTGAATTTGATCTTCTTAAAATATTTCGGGTGTCCGAATTTAAGTAGAAAGTAGTTGCCTTTCTCAGGGAGTTTTTTTGATAACACCCTGAGTCGTAATGATGTATGTTGATTGTTATCCATTTACAGCCGTCTTGTGTTTTTCAGACAAAAAGGCCCAATAGTATAGTTGAAAGTCCGGGAGTGCTATCCCTCCATCTATTTTCTTTTTCTGGAGCTTTTTTCACACTATCCTTACACTCTTGTTCCTCCATATAAAGCCACTCAATTCTCCGTGTAACTTTTTGAACCATTCTGTTTTAAAATGCAGTGGTAAAGTATTGAAGATAAAAGTGAATTTTGGAAGAATCATCATCTTGACTATATTCGTTCTCCCTAAGATGGAAAGAGGTAGGTGAGCCCACAAATGCAAAAGCTTTTTAGTTTCCAGCATTAACCTATTAAAATGTATGTACACCATTTTCTCCAAGACTTTAACCACGCGTACCCCCAAGTATCTAATTTGTAACTTTTTGAAGGGACTGTC
The DNA here is from genome assembly GCA_963921515.1 of Calotriton arnoldi. Classification (NCBI taxonomy): domain Eukaryota; kingdom Metazoa; phylum Chordata; class Amphibia; order Caudata; family Salamandridae; genus Calotriton; species Calotriton arnoldi. The sequence goes on from CAWUFW010003965.1 coordinate 1,514,054, forward strand.
AGTTGGCCCATTCCAGCTTCTTTTTTGACAGTCTAAATAATGGAAGGGCAAGATTTTCTGTTCTGCCCTTATTCTTCTGGCCAATGGTTCTATGCACAGATTGAATAACAAGGGCGACAGTGGGCAGCCTTGCCGGGTGCCTCTACCTATATGAAATTGTGAAGTGAGAGAGCCGTTGACCAATATCTTTGCTGTAGGGGTGTTGTATATAGATCTTATTGCTTTAAGGAAGTTATCCCCTAGTCCATTTTGCTTAATTACTGCATACAAATAGGGCCAGCTGACTCTGTCAAAAGCCTTTGCAGCATCCATCGTTATGATGGTTAAGGGAGGTTTTGTTACCAAAGCCACATCAAACGCACTTACCAAATCTTGAGTTAAATCGAGGAGCTGCCTGTGTTTCATGAAGCCTTTTGATTTTCATGTACAAAATCCCCTAATACACTATCCAATCTTTTGGCAAGTATTTGCGTGTATATCTTGTAATCATTGTTAAGCAGGGATATTGGTCTATACGACTCGCATTTTTTGGGGTCTTTATTGGGTTTTAGAATCAGTGTTGTTATTGCCTCATGCCATGAGGGTGGAAGGGGCAGATGGTCAATATAAATGTTGTTCAACAATTTAATAAGTAACTGAGTGAGCTCCTCCTTTAATGCCTTGTATAATTCATTAGGTAGACCGTCCGGACCTGGTGCTTTCCCCGTCTTTAATCCTCTAAGTGTTTTATCTATTTCCAGGGAAGTTGTTTTGTGGTTAAGGGATATTTGTTTATTTAGATCTAATCTTGGAATGCTATCCTGCTAGTATCCACTCCTTAACTTCTGCTTGTGTTCCTTTTGTGTCATCAGGGCATAAATCCTGGAAGAAACCTACGAAAGCCCTCCCAATATTATGGTCTTCCAGACATCGTTCTTTGGTGGCGCTAAGCACTACTTCCTTAATCTCATTCCGGATATATGTTGCCTTGTTTTCCAGGCTAACGGTTTCCCACACCCTTCCCCATACTCATATTGTGCCAGCTTGCTGGCGTTCCACCTCTTCAGCCCCTACCTTCCAGATATTCTGCTAAATGTCCCTTAGCCTCTTTTAATTTTCTATGAAGCTCTGATTCTGTGCTAGCATGTACACAGTTTGCCAGTACTTTCTGAATTTTATCAATTCTCAGTTCATGTTCTCTAAGTTTGCTTTTGCTTTCTTTCCTTCTGTGTGCCGCATAATTAATTAGCTTCCCACGGATAAAGGCTTTAAATGCATACCAAGCAATATGTGTGGGGGCAGAGGCCTCATTTAAATCAAAGAATTCTACAGTATCTTTCTTCAGGGCATTTATGACTTCCTGCTCCCCTAGAAGGCTTCTATCTAGGGTCCATCTAAACCAGGGTTGGCGATTCTCAAACGAGAGATCCAAATTTACCACAGCATGATCCGATAAATGCTCTGGTTGGTGTACTACCCTACTGATATTCTTACTTAGCTTTATATCTATTAAAAAGAAGTCTATCATAGAAGCATGAGAGTATTTTTTGTCCGGATAAGTAAATTCTTTCCTCTGGCCCGCCCTTAGCCTCCAAATATCTACCAGGCCCAGGTTATTTATTAATTGATGCGTACTCTCCCTAATTTTTGATGAGTTTGCTGTTGATCTAACTGTGGATTTATCCAGAACTGGGTCCAACAGTGTATTAAAATCTCCCCCTATGATTATGTGGTACCTTTTATCGAGTAGATGTTTGTATAGTTCCCTAAGTGGGGATGGGTCGAATACATTAGGCCCATAATAGCCTACAAATGTGTACCCAGTGACCCAGTGCTGTGTATTTAAACATTGCTGATTAGTCATCTGCCCCCTGGGTCTGCAATGGAGCTCTCTATCCAAACTTGTGCCTAGCTTTTAAATAGAATTGCCACCCCATTCACATTGCAGGATTGATTAGTGCAGGAAAATTGAGTGATCCATTTGTGCCGCTTTAGGACCTCGTCCTATTCATCATGGCGTAGGTGCGTTTTTCCTGTAGTATTATAATATCATTATCAGAGAATTTAAGCAGTTCTAAGATCCTCCTTCTTCTGCTGTTAACCCTTAGACCATTTACGTTCCAGGTCAATACCCTTATTTCATGGGTCTTTTTCTTTTCCTTTGTCATCATTTTATATATATTTGGAAAGGCCACCCCCTGCTAGTGCTCAACCTAATGACATAAACGAGGACTTTAACTTTTTTTTAAAAAAATTTCCCATATGCTCCCCACCCATTGCTCAAAACAACTATCCATGTGGGACCCCTCTTTCCTAACCCCACCCTGGGGAACCCTCCCTGTATCCAAACGGAGCAGTTCATTTATACCCCTTGAGCTCTTACTCTCCGGTTTACCTTTCTATAGACCTTTCTGCATTTTAATCTGGCTAATTAGGCCCGCAACCTCAGATACCTCCTTCATGTTTTACATTTTGTTATTCCACATGACCCTTAGTGATGCTGGGAATTTTAGTTGTGCATTTGCCCCCAATCATTTCAGATATTGAATATAATTCTCTAACTCCCATTGTCGAATTTGTGTCACTTTCGCAATGTCTGACCTTATAATAAAGGACCAATCATACTTTAGAAAGCATTTTACCTTCAGAGCTGCTGTGAGAATTGACTCTTTTATTGTATAAGTGCGGAAATTTATTAAGATTTTCCTCGGTTTTTCTCTTTTAGGATTTCTCTTTAATGGGTCCCGATGAACCCTTTGAATATCTTGTTCCAGATCAAAAACCGTAGTTTCCGGGATACTTTCTTTAAGCAAGTCTATAGCAAAGCTTTTTAAATTTCCACCTTCTGCCCCCTCAGGAATATTTAGAAGCCTTAAGTTGTTCCTTCTGGAGTTAGTTTCTAACAACTCCAGTTTTTCTCTGAGTTCTTTTTCTCCAGCTTTTAAAACTTAGATCTCTTTATGGTTAAACTTAACCTCTTCCTGCAGTACCCCAAGTGAGGCTTCCATCGTGGATAGCCTTTCCGTAATATCTGCCATTTTGATCTCAAGGTTTTCACAGGCCTCCTGAATTTTCGCTTGATTGTTTTCGGAAATTGCTAATTTTTCTTTGATATCTCTAGACAGTGAGAGCAGTATAGAACCCGTGTCTAAAACCTCTGTGCTATTGGAAGAAGCCATACCTTCTTTTCAGGAGGTCGTTTGTACCCCCCACCCGCTTCGCCCCTCCACTGTCGAGTTGTCTACTGTGAGGTTTCAGAGAGCACTGAGAACTGGTTTGAGAGAGGAAGATCCCGGCCCCTAGCTATTTCTGTCTGAGAAACGTGATAAAGCTTGGATGAGTCCATATTCTTGAGAAGGTCTGTATGACTTGGCTTAGGCATACTATCCTGGAGTTCCGTCTCTCTAACTTTAAAATATGACCTTAATGATGGGGTGATTTTAACTTTCCCTCCTAAAATATTAGTTGTACCTTGTGACGTTCTGGTGTCTCTCTGGTTCCCTGATTGGTTCCCAATTTGGGATGGAATCTGGGTTCGGGTGCTTGCATGTACAGCAAGGATGGGAGAAATAGTTACTCTGTTTAAGTTCTGGTCTTTATCGTTTTTCCCCCACACTCTGCAGTTGCAGTACCGCAAACCCAGCATTCCTCAATGAGTATATATTTTTACCTGCAGTAGTAGTTGCGGAGATGGCTTCAATAGATGTTGCTTCTGTCGAGCTGGCCACTTGTCTTTCTTTTTTTTTGGGCTCCAGCTTGCCCCGTCGAAATGGAGGGCTTCACCAAAGTTTGGCTCCTCTGTTGGACCCGGCCCTGGTACTCTTCTTGGGGGTCATATGCTTGGACAGCGTTTTCCCCCCTGCAGCTTCAGCTCCTTCAGACGCGCAATGCGATTCCAGTCTGCTTGCTCTGGCTCTGCCCGCTATGACCAAGAACCCCCGGAAGCCGATACGGGCAGCCGCGCGCCGATCCCGACGTATCTGTGACAACGGAGAGCCTGAGGCTGTCACTGCACAGGCTCCGTGTACAACCGAGGGTTCCAGGCAAAAGCCCATAAAGGCAGAGTATGAGGTAGGTTTTAGAGTGTAAGGTTTGGTAGCAGAATAGGCTGATTCATGATGTTTATACTTCAAGCACTGGAGAGAAATGAGCTCGCGACCAACACGCTAGCTGGCCGCCATGCTCCCCCGTTCAAGGACAAGGCTAGCATTATGCATGCTCAATGCTTTTTCAAAGCAAAACTCTATAGATGTTCTACAATGTATTAAAAGCTCCGGCATTAGACCAATATGCTTTTTAAGAATATCTTCCAATTTACCAGCAGCCATAAAAAACGTTATTTGCCATTGAACCTCCTAGAGACTCTGCTTACATTCACACAAATCCACTCTAGCCATCTGTATTATAGCTCTCACCCATCTAGCAATACCTGCTGAAAAAACAGCTTTAAAAGGTTTTACATAAGAAATCAGCAATTGACTTACACCATCAGCTCTGTTTACAAGTATCCATTACTCATATTCTTTGAAACAACGCACAACTTTGTATATTTGTTAAAACTTGGATAAAAACAGATTAAGACATAGTCTTAGTTCTATTCCATATTTCAAAATAAAATCATTTAGGCAGCAAAATCTTTTATATACATCCAGAACTTTTACATCAGAGAGTCTCTTTAAAAAATTAAACGGAGTAAAGATCCTAATTTCCAAGTCAAATGTTGCAGAGACAAGAACTAATACACTGGCCAATTTTAAAATTAGACTCACACCCCTTATTTCTAGATCGAGGAAGTCTCTTTACACACACTCCATCATGACTATGACTCTGCCTACCATTTCACTCCTACCAATTGAAATCCCTCGTATTGAAGCGTGGCCAGCTGCAATCATTGATCTGGAAGTATTAATGATTCCATAAGATAATTGTTTCTCAAAAAATTCTGACTGGATAATTCACTAACATAAATTCATCAGCTTCCACAGGAACACACCAAGCTAGTGTAGGCACTCTTGTATCTCTTCCTGGTGCTCATGGTTCATTGGGAGTTCCGCAACCTCCCCTTAAAGCTATCTGTAACTGTCTGATCTTCTGATATTCTCTATACAAGAAAATTATGCATACCTGAATCCAGCAATGGCGATTCTTCCCCTTCTACGCCTACCAAAAATCCTTTTCAAGCTTGTATTAGAAATGTGTCCTCTGTTGTCAACTCCATCTCATAATGTTGGCCTCTTCATCTGAATTGTAGAAATCTGATTCTCCTGGTTGATGGAACAGTGAAACATGTCTTTTAGATCCAGTTTTACCAACCAATATCGTTCATGTAATAAATCCATGAAAAAGTGAATGGCCTCCATATTGAAATATCTCCACATTTTTTTTAACTTGTTTTTATTACAATATTGCACAGACATCACATTGCATGTTAACCCTTCAGTTCGCAGTGCATCAGAGAGGGTTAATGAAAAGACCACCAGTTAACATTTACCTCGAAGTAGCAGTACATTGTATCACAGCGGTCTGCATGTATGCCCATGGGTTCCGCTCTGCAGCTTCATTGCTGGGTGCATGGTATCTGTGTGGCATACAGAACAGTCCCCACAAAGAAGGAATATGTGCAGCATTAGCTAATATAACTTGTAATAAAAGAAACAAGGAAAAAGAGAACCTTTGCAGCGACTGGTGGCGGGAGCCCGCCCCAGAAAGAAAACAGGATACCCAAAGGAGGATTATCAAGCGGCAGGCAGAGAATTCAGAATGTACAGGGGCAAAGACCCTCAGCTCTCCGGTGAGGGTCACTACAGTGTGTCGGAGCGGGGGGTTCTTCAAGAGTCATTACCAGGGCAACAGACCAAGACAGTGCAGTCTGCGGGGATAATGATACATGTCGGCAGCTATGTCAGGACCCCTATCAGTAGCATGTATGGGAAACCGGAACAGCCGCCTTTTGCTGAGCCTACCGAGTTGTTAGCCCACCCCATTGTTAGCCTAGTCACCAGCACTGCAGTTCACTCATCCCACGCCAGTGTAGACTGCACCATAGCTCAGTCAGTCCAACATGGGGTTATCCTCCAAGGTCAACGCAGGGGTGGTATGGCATGACGTCCGCAGGGAAACCTCTGCCCCCCCCTGACCCTCAGCCGACTGCAAGCTCTCCAGCACATTACCCCACTCTTCCAAATCAGGCTCTGTATTTTCATCCGTGCGTACAGCTCGCAGCCGGCACTCCTCAAGCCACGCCCCACTCTCGCAAATCTGCCCTCCACCTATCCAGCCGGGTGGGGGGGGTGGTATGAGTCCATTGTATGGCAATACGGCGCTTAGCCGAGACAAGGCCCAAAAGAGCAGAATTATATCTCATACGAGTTCCCTTCTTGGGAACCGTGAGCACACTTAGTAAAACTGCTTCACTGACTCCTCGATTCGCACGCCTGTGGCTGTTCGTAGCATACAGAGCACTCCTTCCCAGTATAGTTGTAGGCGGGCACACGTCCAAGTCATGTGCATGAATGTCGCCGGGGCCACACCACACCAGGGGCATGCAGAGGAGCGCTCCACATTAAAGTATGCCAATCTCTGAGGCATTAAATACCTACAATGCAGGTAGAAAAACTGGGTGAGCTTAAACCTTGCATTACTAGCCACCTCACAGACTTGTGCGAACGCCCTCTTCCACTCACCCTCGGTGAGTGGAGGCGGCAGGTCTGCCATCCATCTGTCCTGTATTTTCAACACCTTGACCGTACGATCCTCTTTCAAACCTTTATATATGCGGGAGATCAGTCCTCTAGTGGAACCCGGGTCAAGCAGCAATGCTAAGATCTGTTTCTCCTCCGGCTCATCCGGAAACGAGGTCCATATTTCACTAGCTTTGCGTGATATTTTTGCAAATTGTAAGAATTTAACCATCCGGCACTTGGAACCACTCCTTCGCCTAGTCAAAGGATAAAAATGTCCCATTCATATACATATCTGCAGCCCCCCTCAGACCATTTCATGATATCCATGACGGATTGGATCCGATGGAAACCCTGTAACCACTGGAGGGGGAGTGATCAAGCATATGGGGCCCTGCAGACAACCATAGTAACAGCCCGCTCCCAGACCTCCGCAACCTGCCGGATTATAAACCGGCATTCCGCAGGGGTCCGGGAGCCCATCATAACGTATCTCAGCAATTCCATCCCGTTACCCCAATCCGCCAGCAGTGCCTTCACTACATTGCGGCCCTCAGCACACCACTGCACGGCATACTGCAGCAGCCCCCCAAGGTACTAGAGTCTAAAGTTCGGGAGACCTAGACCCCCCGAATCTGTATCCAACTTGAGTATCTCAAGTTTTACCCTGCTGCGTCCTCCGGCTCACACCAACGAGACCAGGAGACTGTTCAACGTGTCAAAAGTGGATTTTGGGATATAGCAGAAGGAGTTCAGGAGGTCGTAAAGACAACAGGGAACAATAACCATCCTTGCCAGGACCACTCGTCCCACAACCGAGAGGGGGAGTCTGTTCCAGAACCGGATGGATTCCCTCAGACCCGCAATGACTGCTCCCATATTCAGGGCATACTGAGCATCCGGCGAGTGAGCCACCTGTATGCCCAGATAGCGTAAATGGTCACATTCCCAACCGAGCTCCACAGTGTGAAGATTTGCAACATTCCCCGTGCCAAGGCCGCCAGTGGGAATATGACTGACTTCCGGCGGTTAATATGTAGGCACAATACTGTTCCAAAAAAATGCCAATATCCCCAGGAATGCAGGTACTGCCTCCTCCGGTTGGCAAATGTAGAGAAGTGCGTCGTCCACATACAAAGAGATGACATGGGTACGACCATCGACAGTGAGACACCTCTGGGCCATACCCCGCCGTAGCCGAATCGCCAATAGTTCGATCGCCAGGGCGAAAAGAAGCGGGGACAACTGTCACCCCTGCCTTGTGCCCCTCCCAATGAACAGGCTTTCTGATATCAGACCGCCATTACGGACACAAGCCCTCAGTTGGCAATAGAGGAGGCGGACCCAGGATATAAACTCACGACCGAGCCCCGTTCTCCTCAGGACCTCCCACAGATACTCCCACTGCAGGGTGTCAAACGCTTTCTCGATGTCCAGAGCGACGACTGCCGCCCAGGTACTGCTTTCTGCCACAGAGTGTAAATATCTGTATGTTACATAACTGTTCAACCCCCCCTTAGATTTAAAACTGGACAACATTCTTTGTCGTTCTTTTTCCCATAAACAGATTGCTTACAAAACCTTTCTCGTCTCCCCCCACCTGTACGTTCGTACCTCTCTCTAACCTCTGTCTCACTTCTCCATTCATCTATTTCCTGTAATTCTTTTTGAATCTGTAACTCTTTTGGTTTGTTTACTTGCACAGGCTCTCTTTTGAACTCTACAATATAGCCCTGTACGCTTTGTATTACCAAACCATGATTTGATTTGATTTGTCAATTTATAAATCGCAATCAAATGCCTGAAGGTGTCAAGGAGCTAATGCGGTTAGTCTACTGAGGAGGACAAGTGCATCATCCCTGACCTAAAAGGGATATTACAAGGCAAAAAGCCAGGTCTTCAGGGCCTTACTGAAAGGAAGATGAGCTTTCAGGCAGGAGATGGAGTAGGGGAGAGTATTCCAAAGCTTATGCAGCCGCAGCAAAAGCTCTCCCTCCCCATCTTGCCCTCAGGAACTTGGGAATAGCCAGCAGATTTTCTCCTGTAGAACGCAGCTATCAAGATGGTATATATCGTTGAAAGAGATGCTTAATTCCCTCAAGGCCTGTATTGTGAAGTGCCTTATGGACAATGCATAAGGCTTTGAAGGTAATTTTGTTTAGTGGCTGGAAGCCAATGTAGTTTCCAAATACCAACAGAGACTGAATGATATTTAGGAATCCAGAATGAGTCTTGCTGCCACATTCTGGACAAGATGCAACTTGGTTATCGCTGTCTTATTAATGTCCAGGTAGAGCACGTTGCAGAGATCCATCCTGGATATAATCCTTGCCACTGCCGCTTGTTTACGTGAAGGGAAGGAAAGAAACAGAAACACCTTCCTAAGGGTCTTAATCACCCTGAAGCAGGATGATACCGTCCTATTAACCTGGAGATTAAAAGACAAGTAATCAACCAGAACGCCAAGATGTTTTGCAGAGTCAGCAGGGTTCGATAGTTGACCCAGCATTTCTGGCCACCAGGAATGGGTCCAAATGGATTGTTGGCTACCAAAGATCAAAATCTCAGTTTTATCCCCATTCAGTCTGAGGTCGTTTTTTTCCATCCAGATGGCCACTGCCTGCATGCAGTTGTTAAAGTTGATGGCGGATGCCTCTATGTACTTTGGGATAGACACAAAGCCTGTAACCCAAAAGATCTAATCAGGTTAGCCAGCGGGGAGACATATAGGTTAAACAGAGTGGGGCTCAGGGATGAGCCCTACGGAATACCACATAGAGTCACTATGGGTGCAGAGTAGAACTGGTCCACCACCACAGTCTGTGATCTATCCGTCAGGAAGGATGACAGAAGCTTCAGGGCTGAATCTGTGACCCCAATTTCCTGCAAGTGATCAACCATCCTGGTAGGAGAGATGGTGTCAAAGGCTGCAGATAGATCCAACTGGATCAGCACCGTCCAGAGCTATTTTCAGCCAGTGCTTCAGATAATACCTTAATATTCCTACTATCTTTCCATGGGGGGGAAAACTGTGTCCATCCTCACCTTGAGTGGCACTTGTCTGTACTCTGCCTCGAGATAATCTCTTTCTGCCACCTCTTCCTTTCTGGGGGAAAGAATCCTGTCTGATTCTGGTATTCACGATACCCAACATTCAGTTGATTATATTGGCTCTTGAAAAATCCACGGCCGAGAGGTTGCCCCCTTTTCTAAGCTCTGCCATATAAATTTGCATAGAGCTTTGAGTCTTATTCAGGGGCGTGAAATTTGTCACATACTTTCCCAGGCTCTTCACTATTCCTTCTCCAAAAAGAAGTCCGTTAGAGTCTTCGCTAACTGTCCCAATTTAGGATTAATTTTCTTCAAAACCGCTTTTTGCCTCTCAGCGATAAGGCCAGTCTTAGCGTTTTCTCAACAAAAAACTTAACGCTGCCTGCCACAAACTTTGTAAAAATTAAATATCAAAATCACCTCCTTTAAGATAAGCTTCCACCACCAAATCAAATGTATGCACTAGAGGGCCCAATACATTTAAAAGCTTCTCTTCACACAAGTGAACATTCTAATCCCTTCCTGGGATTTTTCAAAATTTAAAAAGTTCTGGTTCCTTGTCCCCTATTACTGGGCATGAACATTTTCGCTTCATAATTTGCCTTTTTCTTTTTTACAAAGGCTGTTGAATGCAAATTTTAATATATTCTGCCACATGTTCTAGAGGTTACCAGTTTCACCTGCAGGCATGTCTTTTCTCTTTAGGATCAAGTAATGTTTGACTTAAAGGATCGTTTAAAATAGTAGACGCTTGAGGAACCTCATCATCATCCTTAGTTTGTTCCATGAACCCATGACAGCATTTATATTTAAAACATACTCATTCCCATCATTATTCAGGTCATCATTATAGTAAGACTGTGTGAAGACCTCATCTTGTGCAGGGTTAACCTGCCCTCATTGCGTACTGTTTTAGACATCTCTCTCTTCTGTGTAGCAATGGACACCACCTCTTTCTCTTACTGACTTGTCTGTACTCTCGGTTTCATTTTCAGCACATATTTTAGCTTTTTACATCCCACATTCATCTTCAGAAATGATTTGTACTCCTCACTACCTACTTTTTTTTTTTTCTTGACAACACCATTTGAAATGCATCCTGAACAGGCTATTTCACATGTTCGAAAACGACATGTTTAGTAATTTCCTCCTGGATCTGCTCATCAGAAGGATGAGCCTCCTCTGTATCTGACATCGCTGTTTTAAACAATGACCAATTCACAAAAGTACTTATTTATATTCACTGCTTAATTTGTTGAAGAATACGTTCTGGTTCCTAAAGCTTTGCTCAGGAGCCTGCGGCCGGCAGCTGTGCGCAAAATACCAAGGCTGCATAGTCTGGAATCTACCTCATGCCTCTTTAATTGACTTCCCCTTTATCTCACACTTGCAGGTTCCTACTTTCTCCCTTTGTGACAGTTTTTCTATCTTTCTCATTCTTTCTCCGTTGTGAGTTTTAACTTTCTTGTTCTTGGGAAATGTTGGATGAGGAAAAGTAAGTGCCAGTCTCCAAATGTTAGTGCTGGTGGCCCCCACTGGCTCAAATTAAGCACAGTTTATATTATTTTTCAAAATAATCTACTTTTGAAAATCTTAGTATTTTAACATATTAAAAATGGCGCAGATTGCCACAATCCTGTATAAATGTAAGCTGCATTGGCGTACTGAAATGCCCAACCGTCCATGGAAATATGTGTTGCACATGTCTGATGCATGATGATATCCAAATCCAAAACAGCGGAATCTATTTAAGAGAGCCTTCATCGCGTTATGGAGAGCGGTACCTGCGAGAGTGTTGACAAGAGTTGTGTAAACTTCAATAGTTAAACAATATCCAAACGTCCTATAGGTAAAACAAAATAAGCTCTCCTTAAAACACTGCATCTAGAAAAATCAATTCCATTTAAAATCAATAACAAATGCATACATAAAAAAACTTCCATACATTGGAGAACTAGAAACAACCATTTAAACAATATTCTTAACATAAATACAAAACCTTATTCTGTTTTATATACCTTCAAAATACAAGTGAACTCATCTCTGCAGAGCAGCAAATAAAAGAGGAAGAGTGGATCTGTTTCCATTGTTTGTTCATTTAATGTTCTAATGTTGGATGTTCTTTGAAACGCTGCAGAGTAGTGACCAAAAGATGTAAATGCATAATGCTAGTCTCCAGTCTTGCCATAAAGTATGTCTATTAAGCATCAGAAACAACATACAGTCAAATATTAAAGGCAGTATGTCAAATGTAAGATTAAAATTGCAACAGTTCTAGCTCTAAAACCCTTTAATATGGGTATCAGGCCTTTACTCTGTCAACCAGGATTAATACATCGTATTGCCTCATGGGGCACTCAACTGTCCAGCATGGATTAGAGAATAGGAAGCTCTGAAGCTTTTCTTCCAAGGCCAGGCATTTGTTGGTATCCCATCTGAAGGAGATGGGGTTTTTTCTTCCAAGGATAGAAAGCACATCACCCTGCTTTTCAAAAGTGAAAATTTCAAACTCTTAAAAGAGTTAGTTGTTTTTTCATCCACCATAGGTACAATCTATCCACCCACGTGACAGCCTATTGTAACTTGAACAATAGATTTAGAAGCAGGCTATTGGGTAAAGTTCCAGTGAAACCTAAAACAGGCCTTCCCTGTGCCCCTCGCATTGCCTTCCAAGCCCTCAGTTTCATAGAACACCTTACTACATTGTAAGAGGGAAGAGAAGATCAAAGTCCCAACTGGTAGCAGACTTCAAAACCTTTTAGGTTGACCTCAGATCTTTAAGTGATGGATATTATCCTGTGATAGTCACAGCTCCAAGATGAAGGTGTTTTGCCAACTCCATGACTTCTGAACACCATACTTGGGCAAGCTTTGTCGGGTGGAATTCAGGAAATCTTTCTAGAGGTGGGTGTTGCAACTGATTTAAAGATTGGGTTACAAGCTCTATACAATTCTCTCTTATTATAACATGTCTTAATGCAACTCAGTGAACATAAGAAGGTGTCTTGGCTATATAATCATCTGTACATAAGAGCTGGCACAAAGAAGTTAAAGAAGTAATGCCTCATCATTTATCATTGATCCTATTTTTCTTATTTAATTTTTATTTTCTTTAACTTGTCCTCTCCTTCTGTATCCCACTGCTGTTGGCATATGGTATTGATTGTGTGTGGTTTTGGTTGCAAATACAGGATGCATCGATTCCACATGAGTAGGAATGAAAGTTTTAGAATAATTGCTTGAGAGTTTTTGGCCTTTGGCCATGGTGAGCCTGTCTCATAGCGTAAACTCGCATCCAGTAGATGATATTAGAGGAAGATTGAGTCTGAGTAATTACATTAGCAATAAATAATTGTTGCTTTTGGCAGAATTTTGTTATCATGCAACACCATTTAAACATTGGATAAATTAAAACTCCTCAAATAAATTAGATTCTAGTTATCAGGAGATGGACAGTTAATTGAGACTCTTTTTCCCCTAGTACAATATTTTGGTAACAAAATTAATCTGGGGGGGACAAGGAATACCGTTGAATTCCACACCCATTGTTCCAGAGACTTCAATTGATGAGTCAGGTGAAATTTGCAATTGGCAGCATTTAAAACAATTTCTTGTGGTGTTCGGGCTGCAGTGTGCCATACTTTCATTCACCAACAGCCAATTTTTCATTTGAAATAATGGAGGAATGGGCAAAATGTGCAGATATATGATCTGATCGGTTTGATAAATATCAAGCGTAGGACATAAGGCCAACTTAAACAAGAGTGGGAAGTTAAGATAATATATTCTATTGTGCAGTTGACTTAAATGATCATTCTTTAAAAAAAAAAAAAAGAAATCTTTTTATTGATTTGAACCTGTAAAGGTAAGAAACAAACCAAACTTGTGGCAGTCTCCAGGCGTAGCACAGTTCAACACATGCAATTGAGACCAGTATAGCTTTGTAGTCTGGGGTAATGATGGGCAAGTGGCCGGTTTACCTGTGAATTAAATGATCATTCTTTGCCACACATCATTTTGCACTTTTAGATATTTTATATATTTATTCTGATAGCCCATTATAGTGATTAACTTGTACCAGCTGTCCGTTATTTTGAATTTTTAGATGTCACATGACGAGTTTTATAAATTCAGCTTGGTTACATATGAGCAGTAAGAGACCTATCTGAAAGAGACCATTAGTTATAGATTCCTTACCTTAGAATTACCCCCAGGCATCAGACTGGATCCGGAGAAATGTTTTCATAGCAGTATCCCTGCGTGTCGGTAGGTGGCATCGGCCGACTCCAAGTTCGGCGTCGTGGTCGCCGGGATGACGTTGCAGTGTCTATTTAGACGACGCCCCTGCGCGCTGACGTCAGTTCTTTCTTTTTCCATGCCAGCCAGCGCAGATCCGGAGAGAGCATGCCCCTTACTCGCTTTTTGACTAACCTTTTTCGACTTTTTGTCGACATCTTTTGAAGTCTTACGACTCCTGGTGCAAGAGGGATGTCCAGCCGTTGGCCCGGTTTCAAGCCTTGTGACTCCTGTCACAAGTTGATGTCGGTCACCGATCCGCACCTCGTGTGTCTTTGGTGCCTGGAGCACGACCACGACCCAAAGTCGTGCTCCGACTGCCGGGCCCTGAACCTGAAGCAAGTCTGCTCTGTGCCGCTCAAGGTCTCGGTCGAGGGAAAGGTCGCGGTACCGGTCGCGGAGCCATCACCACTCATCATCGAAGTCTTCGCACTCCTTGAGTAAGTCGAAGCACAAGAAGAAGGCGAAGAAGCATCGACGCTCTTCGCCTGCGACGCGGGATCCGGAGCGTCGTCGCTCTCCGGCTCCTTCCACAGAGCCCTCTGGGACGGCTCTGCGCTTCCCTCCCTTTCCCGGAGCGTCCCCTGCCCAGCTTCGAGCTTGTTACGAAGCGCTTCACAGCATCTTTGGCCAGCCCGACTCCGCCGGCGCGCCTTCGGGCCCCGCGGACTTGGCTGGGGGTACTGGGCCTTTGATGCCGGCTGGGCACCAATGAACCAGGCCTGGATCCGAAACGGTGCTGGTCGACCTTACAGTACCTTCCCCGTCGCTGATCCCGGTGACGACGCCCCCGATGCCGGTTGTGCCACCAACCGGCGTCGACCCCAGCCTCACCCCCGATGTGGACACGGCGCCGGACCAACGTCGACTGACGTCGGTACCGGTGCCGGAGGGTACTTTTGTCCCACTGTTTATTCCTGGCGTTCCCTACTGCCGTGAGTGGCAGCCAGAGGACGGTGAGGAGGACTGGGAGGGGTCTGTTGACCCTCTAGCAGATCAACTCGAGGAACCGGACTGGAGAGAGGAGTTGGGTGATGCCAGAGGTCTGGATAACTCACCAGACCTTGGTATGTTTTCCCCCCTACCATGGCTACGGAGGAGGGAGCTTCCTACGCTGTGGTGTTGCGTAGGGCGGTTTAGGCCGTGGGCCTCGAGCTTCCTACGGTGGCTGTCAGGACTAACCTACCTGACTGAGGTGCTTCAGCCGGCAGCAGCCTCTTCGAAGCCCCTGCAGCCTTTTAATGAAGCCCTCACCGACATCCTTCTGGGCACTTGGTCCAAACCCAGCACAGGGGCTCCTGTGGACAGGATGATTTCCAGACGCCACCGCCCGGCCCCGGGTGACCCACTTTTCCTCTCCCAAATCCCTACCCCAGAGAGCTTGGTGGTCCAAGCCTCATCCTCAAAAGGCGCATTCCCTACTGCTCCCCCAGATAGGGAATCCAAGAAGCTGGCCCATCTTGGGAAGAAGATGTTTTCTTCCACCAGCTTAGGACTGCGGTCGGTGAACACCGCATGTCTCTTGGGCTCTTATACACACACGGTGTGGGATACAGTCGCGCAAGTGCTGCCACAGTGACCGGAGGAGGCCCGGGCCGTGCTCACCTGCGCTGTTGCTGAGGGTCGAGATGCAGCAAAGTTCACCATCCGGAGTGGGCTGGATACCGCCGACTCGCTGGGTAGAATGGTTTCCACGTCGGTAGCCCTGAGACGCTACGCCTGGCTAAGAACGTATGGCTTCTCTGGTGATGTCCAATCTACCCTTTTGGACATGCCCTTTGATGGCCGTCGCCTGTTTGGTGACCAGGCGGACAATGCACTCGAGCGTTTCAAGGACTCTAGGGCTACGGTCAGATCCTTGGGCCTCGCAGCCACTTCTCACCCCATGCAGTCTGCCTTTCGCACCTTTCGTGGCTACGGAAGGGGTGCCCCACCACGTTACAACCAGAGCCACAGGGCCACGCAAGCTACCCAGCCTCTGCGTGGCCAGGGACGTGGGACCCAGCGCCGTGGGTCTGGGGGCCAGCGGGCAGGCCAGTCCACCAATGCCCCCTCTGCAGCAGCCTCCAAGCCTTCCTAGTCTGACCTTTCAGGGCCACCGGTTGCCAGTGGGCAGAAGGATCCGCCATCAACTCCCCTACTGGCACAACATCACGTCGGACAGGTGGGTTTTGCAGATAGTCCGAAGGGGCTACTCCCTCCCCTTCGAGACTACCCCTACCTCCATGCCACCAACACTCCATCGTATGTCGGAGGATCATTTGGCCCTTCTCCGCCAGGAAGTTACGGCTCTCTTGGCCAAGGGAGCTATCGAACGCGTCCCTGTGCCAGAAGTAGGTCGTGGTTGCTACTCCCACTACTTCTTGGTACCCAAGAAGGACAAAGGCCTGCATCCTATCTTAGACCTCAGGGACGTCAACCTCTTCCTCTGGAAGGAGAAGTTCAAGATGTTAACCTTGGCTCAGGTCTGGTCAGCCCTCGACCCTGGAAACTGGATGATAGTGTTGGACTTGCAGGACGCTTACTTTCACATCCCCGTCTTGTCTGCCCACCGGCGTTACCTACGGTTCACGGTAGGCCACGAGCATTTTCAGTTTACCGTGCTCCCCTTCGGCCTTACCAGCACCCCTTGGGTGTTCACGAAAGTGATGGCGGTGGTCGCAGCTCATCTGCGCAGATCAGGGATTCCAGTCTTCCCCTATCTCGACGACTGACTGTTGAAGGTGGGCTCGCCTCAGGATGTCGTCTCCCACCTCCAGACTACGGCGGACCTCCTGTATTCGCTGGGGTTCACTATCAACATGCCGAAGTCGCACTTGGTTCCCTGTCAGAAGCTCCTTTTCATCGCAGCGGTTCGGGACACAGCACAGTTTCGGGTCTATCCCCCCCAAGCAGCGAGTCCGGGATATTCGGGCTATGATACCGATGTTTCAGCCTCTATCCTGGATTTCGGTGGCAATGACCCTGAGGCTGCTGGGCCTCATGGCCTCCAGCATCCTGCTAGTGGATCATGCCAGATGGCATATGCGGGCTCTGCAGTGGGACCTGAAGTTCCAGTGGGCACTGCATCATGGGAATCTTTCCAATGTCGTCCAGATCTCAGAGGGGACTGCAAGTCAGTTGCAGTGGTGTCTCACGGACCAGGATTGGGTCAGCGGCAGATCCGTCTCCCTTCCCCAAGTTTACAGTAGTGACTGATGCGTCTCTTCTGGGATGGGGCGGCCAGATGGGGGAGACAGAGATCAGAGTCCTCTGGTCTCCGGCAGAGTCCGGGCTCCACATCAACCTCCTGGAGATTCGCGCGATTCGTCTTGCACTGAAGGCATTCCTTCCCTCTGTCAAAGGAAGAGTAGTGCAGGTGTTCATGGACAACACCACCACCATGTGGTACTGCAACAAACAGGGCTGGTTGGGGTCGTGGACCCCATGTCGAGGCTCTTCGACCTTTGGACGTGGCTGCAACATCAGGGCATATCCCTGGTGGTTCAACACCTGGCAGGTTCCCTGAACGCCAGGGCGGGCGAACTTAGCCGCCGGTTCATGATGGATCACGAATGGTGTCTTCACTCGGAGGTGGTGCAAGGTCTCTTTCAGCAGTGGGGAGAGCCTTGGTTAGATCTATTCGCCACTGAAGAGAACGCGCAATGTCAGCAGTTATGCGCGTTGGAATTTCCAAGGCGGCACTCGCTCGGCGACGCCTTTTGTCGTGAGTGGAATTGCAGCCTCCTGTACGCCTTTCCGCCTGTACCACTTCTACCCAGAGTGCTGAAGAAGATCAAGCGCGACCGGGCCCAAATAATTCTTCTGGCTCGGGACTGGGCACGAAGAGCCTGGTACCCCGAGCTCTTGAGCATGGCCATCGATCCTCCGATCAGACTGCCTCTTTGAGAGGGTCTTCTGTTGCAGCAGCAGGGGACGGTCCTCCACGAGAACCTGTCCAGTCTCCACCTCCTTGCGTGGAGATTGAGCGACGACAGTTGGCAGCCTTCGGCATTCTTCCTGAAGTCTGTAATGTCATCTTGGCAGCCAGGCATCCCTCCACTAAAACGGTATACGCCTGTAGATGGAACAAATTTGTGGCATGGTGCACAGCAAAGGCTGTGGATCCCCTTTCTGCCCCTCTTTCAGAAGTCCTCCTCTTCATTCTTTCTTTGGCCCAGCAGGGCTCTGCTCTGGGCACTCTTAAAGGCTATCTTTCGGCCTTTCTTCGCCTTCCTGATCAGCCTTCTATTTTCAAGTCCTCTATTGTTAACAGATTTCTGAAGGGCATTACTCATCTCTTTCCTCCTTCTCCTTTCGTAATGCCCCAGTGGGACTTGAATCTTGTCCTCACTTATCTTATGTGTGCTCCCTTCGAGCCACTACATAATTGTCCTCTTCGTCTCCTTACTTTGAAGACTGCTTTCTTGCTTGCCATCACCTCTGCTCGCAGGGTGAGTGAGCTTCATGCCTTATCTTCCAGATCTCCCTTTCTTGCTGTCCATCCGGACAAAGTAGTCCTCCGTACTAAGCCCTCTTTCCTGCCCAAAAGTGGTTACCTCTTTCCACATAGGTCAGATCATCAGATTGCCCAGCTTCTTCCCGCCTCCGCACCCTTCCAAAGAGGAGGAGAGACTCCACCGTCTGGACCCAAAACGCGTGCTGTCTTTCTACCTTGACCGCACTAAAGACTTCCGAAGGTACGATCAACTCTTCGTGGGTTATGTGGGCGCCAAGAAAGGTCGGGCAGTTCACAAACGAACCATCCCTCGATGGGTCATCCTATGCAATAAGATCTGTTATTCTTTGGCTAAAATGGAACCTGCGCGCATACACTACCAGGGCGACGGAAGCTACTACTGCTTTGGGACGTGGAATTCCGTTGGTTGACATCTGCCAGGCAGACACGTGGGCATCCCTTCACACGTTTACTAAGCATTACTGCCTGGACAGCCAAGTCCGGAGAGACTGCTTTTTTGGACGTTCTGTTCTCCAGGACTTCCTAGTGTGAAATTAGTTCACAGACCCACCTCCGGGGTTGGTATTGCTGGGGTATCTATTCTAAGGTAAGGAATCTATAACTAATGGTCTCTTTCAGATGAACAAGTTACTTACCTTCGGTAACGATGTATCTGTAAGAGACATACATTAGTTATAGATTCCTTACCGCCCCACCCATCCTCTCCGTTCTGCAAACTGACTTCTAGGGATAGGGACTCCCTTCCAGGGCCATAGTTTTGTGCACCAGTGGTCAGTGGCTTGCATGGCTCTGCACTTCTGGCGTGGAAAGACGTGTCAGAACTGACGTTAGCGCGCAGGGGCGGCGTCTAAGTAGACACCGCAACGTCATCCCGGCAACCACGATGACGAAAGCAGAGTCAACCGACGCACAGGGCTACTGCTACGAAAATAATTCTCCGGATCCAGTCTGAGGTCCGGGGGTAATTCTAAGGTAAGGAATCTATAACTAATGTATGTCTCTTACAGATACATCGTTACCGAAGGTAAGTAACTTGTTCGTTTGTTTGATGTCATAATATTATCAAGAGTAGTCTACAGCACAGACTCAATATAGCCAGAGTGCCATCCAAAGCTATGCGGGGCCCTTTTAGTTGCAGTCTTATTTGTTTTGCCAATAATCTTAGAACTGCGATCATTAAACCTCAGAGTGTGCAACTATCCCCACTAAATGTATTATACCCGGGAAGAATTTTCCTCGTCAGACGTAGTAATGGAGGTGGGTGGCTTTCATCATTTGATGCTCACATGGTTCTACTCCCACTGCAACACATTTTCTATTCTGTGATTTTGCCAAATAGTTATTGCTAATGTGTATTGCTGCAATATTCTGTGATGCAGTCTTGTTCTCATTTTTAGCCCGAAAACAAACAGTAATGAACTATAATTTTCACTGTCCAGGAAATGGCTTCAGCGAAACACAATCAGACTTTAATGTACTATTTCTGTCCACTTCCTACAAGGTGGTCTGACACTAACAATCAGTTTTCATGCACCTAGTAGTGTGTTGTTTTCTGTTGAAGCTCTTTTCTGGCGACTCTTTCTCCTGTCTCATTGGCACCAGAGATTTAATTGCAGTATTGCCCTGTGGAAAGTGTTTTTTGGCTCAGTACAAATTGTATTGCAAGGAAGGATGCAAATGGGCATGTCCTCGTCATAATTCTTGGTGACTATTATTTTTTTCTTATCACATACATCATTCAAGTAAATGCAAGTAGGCTTCAGGGGAATTACCAAAAAAGTAATCCTCCTGAAAAGTCTAGTATTATTAATGTAAACAGCAAATAAAAGTAGAAAATAACTTATTCTGTACATAAATTGTTTTCTGCTCATTTTGCAGGTGACCGAAGAAAAGAATGAACAGATTAGAGAACTTGAAGCCCAGATAGAATGTTTGAAGAGTGACCAGGAACGTGTAAAGAGAAGTAGCGCAGAAGAAATTGAACAGCTCAATGATGTGATTGAAAAACTTCAGCAGGAATTGGCAAACATTGAGGGGAAAGTGCCAGTCGATTTTTCTGGTGTGTCAGAGGATGGTGACAGCCTGAAGCATCAGCTTGAATCCGTGTTAGTGGAAAACAGGATTTTACAGCAGAAAGTGGACAAGAATGATGCTGAGGTAAAGCTGACAAAAAGTGAACTGAAGGAAGCAAACAATAAAATTAACTTGCTTAAGGAACAGCTAGAAATCTGGAAGCGGGAGCATGGGACAGTTGGTGAGAAAGATATGGGTGCTCTGACAAATAGCCATGGTATACTAATAGAGGTGGACAGCAGAGACAAAGCTGACAAGTTGGAAACTGCACTGAGGGAGAATACTGTCCAAGGTATAACACATCAAGTTTTACTTAACTCTGTAGAGGAAGCTGCACAAGACACTATCAACAGTATGGAGCTTAAACTCCGAGAGCTTCAGGAAGAAGTCCGAGAAAAGGATCTAGAGCTGAGTGAGTGCTACAACCAAATAAAGTTTCTGAAGGAACAAGCAGAGTCTGAGAGCAATGTATTTGAACATAGGTTATTGGAAATGGAGGAGAAAATGAGAGAAAATGTTGCTGCTGCTCTTGTGAGTGAAGCCCAGCTAAAAGCAATTCAGGTACAAACCAAATACATCCAGGAAATGGCGGTCAACCCAGTTGGCATTAAAGACTTACTGAACAGGACGCAAATGCAGAGCACATCAGAGATGCAAGCAGAGTCTGAATTATCAGAGTTAAGAGTAAGGCTTTTGGATTTGAATAACCAGTTGGTGGGAATGCACAAACAGCTAGAATTTGAAAAAGAGCAGGTGAATGCTGCTCAGAAGGAGGCGATGGAAAAAGAAGAGAGACTTTTAGAGCTCCGGAGAATAATGAACGAAATGCAGCAAAGTCACATGGATAAGGATACCAAAGAGCTACTCAATGAAGGACAGATGAGTGCATTTCAGGTACTTGTTGCTTTATTCTTCTATATGCAAGAAGTGTGTAAATATTGTGCTGTATTGATGTGTACTCAAGTTTAAAACATTTTATGCTCAAAATTCTTAGTTTATGAGAGTGTAATTCCTGAATCCTCTGTAATTAAACATTGTTATGTACTTTTTTTGCTGTATGGTTTCACATTGTGCTGGTCAATACCTGTTTTAATTGTTTTCCAGGGAAAAAAGTTCTGAAGGCCTGTTCTCATTTCTGAAAATTGAATTAGTCACTCTGCACTGGTAACAAACCTGGTTTACCACAAAGTAGCCCTATTACTCTGTGTAGGGAGATAGAGAGGGACTGGAAAGAGAGATGAAAAAAGAAAAGAGAATCACATCTTAGGTGCCCACAACATTACCAGTAAGCATTCTTACCGCATGTGCAAAAGGCAAAACTGCTGAAAGTGTTCAACCAAAAAAAACACTGGTTCTCGATATGTTTTGAGAAATTTCAGTGCACCGCTTATAATAATGTGACAATTGTGTATTTTAAATTCCTACCATTGACAAGGAAGCTCCCGTTGTTGCCAACATCATTGTCGATGACTCGGT
This sequence comes from Calotriton arnoldi, assembly GCA_963921515.1. Classification (NCBI taxonomy): domain Eukaryota; kingdom Metazoa; phylum Chordata; class Amphibia; order Caudata; family Salamandridae; genus Calotriton; species Calotriton arnoldi. Next base: position 1,536,068 of record CAWUFW010003965.1, read on the forward strand.
TATCCGCAGCGTAATGGTGGACACCACACCATTGTCTGCAACATGCTTGTCGATGAAGCTATGATCGCCACCATATATTTTTGCCACAGCATACTGACAGCCAGCAACTGCTTGCTTGTCGATGATCCATCCAAGGAAAGATTTATAGCAGTCCACTTAATCTTTTACCATGCAATCAGCTATTGTATCCATAGTGTCTTCAACTTTAGCAGCTATGCCATTGTTTTACATTATGCTTCTCCAGTTTTTGTTTGTTTCAACTTTGCCTTCACAGCCTCCTACCAAGATTCTGCAGTATGCGTCTTCTGCCTACAAAGGTGATGGCAAAGATGAAGACCCTAACCATGACCAAATAAAAGCCTTTTTTTGTGAGAACGAAGATCTATGTGAGGGGCAGGAAGCTACTCACACTGCTGATCTACTAATATGGGGGCACACAAAATGAAGAATATCCAGAAACATGGCCCTCTCCCAAGCATAGGCACCAAGCTTTTATGTCTCCAGCTAAATTAAAACACCAGATATTGCCAGATCTTTCCCACCAGCACTCATAGTAGAAGTCACTGTCCGCTCCTTAGCCTCCTTTCCTAAACCCTTTACTTTCACAGGTTCAGCCCCCTAAACCTGTAAAACCAGTGAAGCATAAAGTTATCCCTCTTGGTGATGATGCATCGTCTTCAAACAGTGATCAGCAAGAACAACTAGGGGATATTGGTTCAAGTGATGGTAATGTTGGACAGTGATAATGCAGTTAGGGTATATTGTTTCAAGTGATGGTAATGTTAGACCGTGATAATGCAGCTTATGCTGCTGGCCTCACTGCAATGTACAGTATAGAAACTCAAAGTGGAACCAGGTTGTTACTCAGGATGATGCTAGTCTAGGCCCCGTTCCAGGGGTTTTGCCCCCTGACAATATTGGCAAGTACCACCCTCTATTTAAACAAGCTTTGGCATAGCCAATAGGTCTCGCCTTTGGGACCTTATAAGTGTTTAGCCATGCAACAGTTGATGTTGTTGCACCAAGGATATTGCACTGCATAACTAAATGCTTATAAGGTTCCAAAGGCGAGACCTATTGGCTATGCCAATGCTTGTTAATACAGTGCGCGGACCTTCCTTATGGTAGTGCACGAGGCAGGCCAGGATTGAGTTATAAATCGGGACAGTTGTACTGAAGAGCCTCTATTGTTGCCTCAGCACTGACATACGAGTTCATAATGCAAGTGAGCACTGCTCACAGGCATGCTGAAGAGGGGATGCACGGAAGGGAACGCGTACTGAAGAGGAAGAAAGGCGTGCGTGCTGGAGAGGGGAGACAGGGAAGGCGTGCAGAAGAAGGGGTCAGGAAAACAGCGCTGAAAGGGGGGCGGGGAGACAAGGAAAGGCGTGCTAAAGAGGTGACAGGAAAGGAGTGCTTAAGAGGGGGGGCAAGGAAAAGTTGGCAGAGATAAACAAGTTGACAAGGGAGAGCGAGGGTGAAACAGGCAGTGGAGGAGCAAGCACGCGCGGCCGAAGCTAATTGAAAACGCGCCGCTGCACGACAGCTCTTTTCAAGCACTCTGAAGGTTTGGTTCACACAGGACAAAAAGAATCCACAGTTTAACATGTCAGCACACCCAACAGAAAAGAAAGCAGACATCTTATGCAGAAAGGGGTACACAGCACTGGACTATAGTGAAAACGGGGCTGTCCTTTGTTCTTGACACCCATCTTCTACCAGGTCTCCAGCTTTGCATAAGTTTTGCGTAGTATTAGTTTTGTGACCTATTGAGAAATGTTAAATAAAAACTGCAGCTAGAAAGTGTGAACAGTAGGACAGACCTTCTAAAACACTTGGGATTCACCCACGTACAGAAAATCGATTATTTTCACATTAGCAAGCAAGGCAGTTGCATTTAAAAGCGTATTAGTGCAGATGCCTATACTAAATACCTAATTTGAATAAAGTGTTTTGAGACAGTAGGCAGGTACAGAACTAATTCAAATTATTACGCTGCCCCTAGACAACTACCCATTTGCCCTGCTTGCTTATTCGCTCCCTGATTTTACATTAACAGTCAACCCGTGGTTACATTTTGCCAACCATAGATCACCAAGAATTAACGTGTTTTTGGCTGTGCATCTGACCAGCAAGCAACGATGGTTTTCTAAATTACACTGCTTCCCTCTTCCACCTTGATGGAAAGGAGGCGGCAAATTCTTGGTGTTGGAAAGGATTTCATTTCTTAAATGATGCTTCTTACGACTGGTGCTCTCCAGATGATGTTTGGGCTACCAAAGGTACTCCCTACAGCAGACCAAAGACAGGTTTCCCAGAGCAGATCTTGCGGTGTGCCACTCACGTTAATGCTACACAAGCATCACACATATATATATATATGCCGCTGGGTAAATGTATCTATTTATCGAAGAGATTTAAAAAAAAAAAAAAAATCCCACCAGGCAAGCACGCTTAACTTCAGGATTCACACACAGACCAAGGAGCACTTAGTTTGCGCTTTGGTTTATTGGCCTTCACGGAGATCTGTATTTCTACAATATGACGCAAAAAAGCAAGGAGCAGGTGCGTCGCGCGTGGTGGAGGCATTACAAATATAATTGATGTAACCACCACAGGGGCGTTACTACAAGTGTTAAGGATAGCTCCACAAGAACACAATTCCATATGATGCACAGGATTTTATTGCTGCCCGAGCCAGGCATGCAGTCATTCGTCATCCAGTTGAAAAACATGCATTCTGTAAAGAAATAAAGAAAACGGGGAGTGCAAATTTGTAAATCAGCAGATTTTACAATGGCAACGGATGACATAACTGGTTCTGAGCGATGATGAAAATCTAGCCTTAGAAATCACGCGGCCTCAAAAACCATGATGCTATTGAAACTAGCTCAGAGAAGCATCTCGGTTAACCTGGCTTCCTAATTTCCAATAGTCAGTTTAATTTGTGTTGATGGTATCGTTTTTCTAATGTCTCTTTCAGACGCCTTTTTTCTAATTACAAAGAGGAAATAAAAAGAAAGTAACAGTTTTATGTAAAGTTAATCCATCTGTCGGTTTGCTGCATCCCGCTCTATAAACCCGTGATCCTCGACCAGGAGGAGTTACCGGAAGCTGGAGGCGATGTCATCCCCAGATTCAACCATCCGTTATCCCTGTCAAGTTAATAATGCGTGCTCCACCATATGGCCTCGGTGCACATTCAACAAAGGCGCTGCCTAGAACTTGGTATAATCAGCACTTCCAGAGATGCACAGGAAAATGAGACGGCGTTGGTGAGTTTGGTGCATTCGAGTTCATATTCAAAGCAACAACATTAAATGGTGTAAGATTTAGATATGGGATAAAAAAAATTCTGTAATCTCCTTAACAATTGTTGTGCAGGTGCAAATAGCACAAACCTGCTATCCACACAGCACGAAATTTGGCAAATTGAACAATGTGCACTGATTTTAATTCTGCATAAAAGCAGACACTCAAGGTCTTGATGGCTGAGAGGTTACGACACATTCAACATGTCCCTGGAAATAAAATGGTCAGTTTATTGTAAAATACAGTGCCATTTTAATATTATTTGAGTGTCGCTTTCTCGCTCCTGCCGTCTTTCTGTGGCTCGTAAAAAGGAAACACGCGGCATTAAACATAAAAGCGAGTAAACGAAGCGTCTTGAAGTGCAGGTCACAGACGAGTTAAGGGCTCCCAGAAGCCTCTGCTACCTGGCACGTCCCATCACATCCCAACTGAGGCCAGGTGCAAGTAGAGCAGAACTTCATTCCAACCCCCGCCGTGACAACGATAAAATGCTGAGAAAACACACTCTGCAACCCCGAACCCAGCATCAATTTCTGTTAATTACAGCCTTGTCAGCACCGTGATTATTCAAAAAGCTCAAGCAAATGTTAGAGTCCTTATTTGCATATTTATTTTTTCCTTTGTTGAAATGTCATTGATTATTACATTCTACGATGATGAATGCGGCTGCTGATGTTCTCTGATATGTAATTAGTCATTAGACGGAATGAACAGATCAATTATGAGAAAGGGCCGAGATTAAGAAATATCAAACAAGACCGCCCAATGTAGCGGGCGAAGGAGGCATTTCTTGGGGGCGCATGGATTACTGCAGCACCGACGGCGCACTAACAAAGATCTATGGTTGATCTCGAGATGTGTGCGGTAGGTCTCAGAACAGCACTTATTCTAAACGATTCCCCGTACGCGACCCCTGTCGCTGGAGTCCAAACCCCTCTTACCTGCTCTCTTCCGGGGGTGTCCAGCTGCGTAGGCGAGACCTAAAAAGGGGTCTCAGTATACCTGTGTCCAATGTGGAAAATGTGTGCTTTCATTTAGATTTTAAGGAGAAATCTCATAGAACTGTTACAGCAATTCCCATCCTTGATCACATTTGGGAGGAAGGGCTTTTAGTGATGAAGAATCCAGCTGCCACAATGGTAAACTTATCGCACTTTGAAAAGAATTATAAAGTTACTGAGTCTTCTCACACATGATCCCTTAACCAAGTGTAAACTTATTCTGCAGCCTCTCAATGTAGATTGCAGAATCCTGTAACTCTTTAGACAGCTCCCATGGATAGAAAGGTTTGCAAATGGTACTCGGTGGGGAAGCGCATCAATGTCTTAGCAGCAGAGGAGAATACAGTTGCCAGTGCGTCTGCAGCAGTGGCCTGATGTGACTGCCTGCTTTGGAGTGCCATAACCCCTTTCAATGATAAGATGCTGGAGGAGAACAGGATTCCGGCAAGAGCAATTCTGAGGGAAGGAGAACCAGCCTCTGTTCTCTAATTAATGTTACTATAGACTCCTCAGTTTGTGGCTTTTGTCAAATTGGGAATGCCAAAGTGATGAGACAACATGCATGGCTCAAGAGAAAGACATTTAGACCTCCGGTATAATAAATTATGGACAAGCCCTATGACAAGGAGAATGTATTTGCCAAGAAGACAGAGGAGACCTTGCAGGCAATCAGAAGTGACACCTACAGTGCAATATTGGGAGGGTCCTGAAGAACCATCAATCCTTTAAGTACTACATATATAAGAATCAAAGGCAGTTCATGTAGGCATCAAACTTTTGTCAGTATGGGCAGTACGGATCTCAGTAATCTTAAACCAGCAAACATACCCGTCATTCAAACAAGCAAGGACAGGAGCGTAGACAAGGGAAGTAGAGCTGGATTTTGCTGGCGCCTCCACCTCCCTTTTGATTTTGCCAGAGGGAGGCAGGATTTCTCACTTCTTTTGAAAATGGCAGAATCGGACTTCAGACAGATGGGTATTAGATATAGTCCAACATGGACATGTGTTAGAATTCCTTACCAAATAACACCATCTTACACTCTAAGGGGAAAAACACTACCAATCTAAATAAGCTTAAATTGCAAATTATCAAGCTCTTAATGAAAAGTGCTTTGTATGCGGTGGCAGCCACAGAAGATTAGGATAATATTCATGATTCTTTCTCATTCTAAAGAAATGCAGAGAATGGGACCAGTGCTGGACTTACGACCTCTCAAGAATTACTTCGAGAAGCAAGGGCTTTGGATGTTTACACTTCAGGATGTCCTACCTTTCATCTTGAAAGAGAATTTCTTCACATCATTAAATCTAGAGGATGCACATTTCAGCATCTCAAAATATGCACAGCACAGGATGATTCTTCTCGTCAAGGTGATAGATTGCTGTTTCCAGTTCATGGCACTATCTTATGGCCTGAAATCTGCCCTGTGAGTCTTTACCTTGTGCGTGGCTTCGGTAACTGCTTATGTTCAAAAGAATGTTGAATGATCTACCCATATCTGGAGGACTGCTTAACCTGAGCGCTAACTCAGATGCAGTCCAGAAGAGTGCTGACGACCCTTGTGGACACTGACAAATCTGGGTCTAGCAATCAATGCAAGTAAGGCAGCTTTTATCCCCACCTGGGGCGCACTATTTCTTGGGGCCAGAATATGTGCAAAGGAGGGATTAGTCTTTCCATCGGTGGACAGAGGAAACAAACTGAGGCAAATGGTGTCTCATCTATTGTTAGAATTGGAGGTCTCTAGTTGGCACAGGTAGGTACTTGTGACAAATAGGGACCCTCGCCTCTAGTCAGGGTAAAGGGGTACACTCCTAAAATAACCCCTGCTCACCCCCTTGGTAGCTTGGCACGAGCAGACAGGCTTATCTCAGAGGCAGTGTGTAAAGCATTTGTGAACACATACAGTAATCTAGTGACACACTACAGATGGACACCACACAAGGTTTATATCAAAAATAAGTATTCTTTATATAGTTTTAACACAAGACCATAACGACAAAAATCCACAATACTGTACTTAAAATGGTAGTTTTAGCTTAGTTCAGTTCAGTTCTTAAGATGCGACACTTTAAGTCAATGTACCTTACAATGCGGGACGCTTCCACAACAAGCAATGTTGCAGCGATGGAAATGCGACGAAGTTCTGGTGCAAAGAAATAAAGACGTCAAGTTCTTCCTGATGCGGCACGCTTCTCCGAGGTTGCGAGAAGTCTCGACTCGATGCGTCAGCTACAGCGGCGACACCCTTGTTCAGCGATGCGACGACAGCGGCTTTGGCGGCGACCCTCTTCTCCGACGTTGCGAGACGCTTCCGCTCGATGCGACAACTGCAGCGGCGACACCCTTGTTTCGTGATGCGACGGCAGCAGCTCCGACGGCGGCACGCTTCTCCGTGGATGCGAGGCGCTTCTCTTGATGCGGTGCAATGCGACAGCTACAGCGGCGACACCCTCCTTCGGAGTTGCGACGGCAGCGGCTGCGACGGCGACACGCTTCTTCCTCGATGCGAGACTCTTCTCTTGATGCGGTGCAATGCGACAGCTACAGCGGCGACACCCTCCTTCGGAGTTGCGACGGCAGCAGCAGCGACGGCGACACGCTTCCTCTTCGTTGCGGGACGCTTCTCTCGATGCGGTGCAATGCGACAGCTACAGCGGCGACACCCTCCTTCGGAGTTGCGACGGCAGCAGCAGCGACGGCGACACGCTTCTTCCTCTTGAGTCGCGCTTCCAGCTCCTTGCGACACGCAGTCCCTTCAGAAGGCCCAAAACAGCAGCAGGCACTTCCAAAGGATTCTTGGGGAGCTGGTGGTTGAAGTCTGTTGTCCCTGAGACTTCAGCAGGAGGCAAGCTCTTTTCTCAAGCCCTTGGAGATACTTTACAAGTTGAATAAAAGTGCACACAAAGTCCTTTCTCCTTCCTTTGGCAGTCAGGCAACCACTGCAGGCAGATCCCTCTAGCTTAGGGATAGTCTTCTCCTCAGTTCCTTCTTGGTTCCGCTCCTCAGCAAAGGTTTCTTCTTGTTTTCCCAAAGTGATCTAATCTCCTAGGGGTCTGGGTCCCCTTTTTATACACCGTTTTCCTTTGTTCTCTGAAGGCAGAGAGGCCTCTGCCCAGCCCAAAACCAGTTCTGGTCAGTCCTGGAGCACTTTGTTTTTCTGTCTCCTTCTTTCCTTTCAGAATGTGGGGCAGGGTGCTCAGCCGCCCGGCAGGAGGTGGAGCCAGCATTGTGGAAGGCAGGCACAGCCCTATTCAGACCCAGGTGCAACTCCTCCCTCCACTCTGGATGCAGATCTTCCTATTCAGCCCTGTGCTGACTCACCCTGTCTCCTGTAGCCACCCCCAGCCCCTGTCACTCAATCTCCAGACAAGGAATACACAACCTAGCAGAGGCAGGCTTGGAAGTTTAGGCAAGAAAATACCCACTTTCTAAAAGGGGTATTTTCAAACACAGAATGTTAAAACCAACTTCACTAAAAGATGTATTTTATCATTCTGAGTTCAGGCATACTAAATTCGTTTTTCTACCATGTTCCCTGGGTCAGTTCTGACTATAAGGTGTAATAGTCAGTCTGCCCATTCTGGCCTATGGGGAGCAGGTAGCCTTGCAATAGTGAAAAACGAAAATGGCTGTAATTCACTATTAGGACATGCCACACACACCAGGGCATGTCCTACCTTATACTTACAATGCACCCTGCCCTAGGGCCTACTTTAGGGGTGACCAACATGCAGTAAAGGGAAGGTTTAGGGACTGGTAAGTGGGTGTACTCACCAAGTCGACATGGCAGCCCTAGGCTGCACACAGGCTCTGCAATGGCAGGCCTGAGGCACATTTTACAAGCCGCTTCTGTGGGTGGCACAACCAGTGCTGCGAGCCCACCAGCGGTATTGGATTTACAAGCCCTGGGCACACTCAGTGCACTGTACTAGGGACTGACAAGTAAACCAATCATCCAATCATGGAGTCACTAATACATAACGCAATTTATCATAGGGAGCACTTGCACTGTGGCACTGAATAGCAGTGGCACAGTGCCCAAAGCATCTAACGCCAGCAAAAATGGATCGGTAACATAGGAGGCATCATAAAAAATGGAAGGGAGACCCACGCCAAGGATGCCAGGTCTAACACGTGTCCCCTCCAGCTGAAATGTGGGGAGAACTACCCTACCTCAGGGAGCTCTCTTCACTAAGGCGGAAAAATCTGGACAGACCATCAGCATTGGCGTGTTCTGTACCAGGGCGGTGTTCCACCGTGAAATCCATCCCCTGTAGGGAAATGGACCACCTCAACAGCTTTGGATTCTCACCCCTCATCTGCATCAACCATCTGAGGGGCCTGTGGTCTGTCTGAACCCGGAAGTGAGTCCCAAACAGGTATGGTCTCAGCTTCTTCAGTGCCCAGACCACAGCAAATGCCTCACGCTCAATAGCACTCCACCTCTGTTCCCGTGGTAGTAACCTCCTACTGATGAAGGCTACGGGTTGATCTAGGCCCTCCTCATTCATCTGCGACAGAACAGCCCCCACACCATGCTCTGAAGCGTCTGTTTGTACTACGAACTCTTTGGAGAAGTTGGGTGCCAGGAGCACGGGCGCCGTGCACATGGCAGTTTTCAGGGCCTCAAACGCTTTCTGACAGGTGTCAGTCCAAATCACTTTCCTGGGCTGCTTCTTGGAAGTCAGCCCTGTCAGGGTGCAACGATGCTGCCATACCCCTTGACAAACCTCCTGTAGTAACCCGTGAGTCCTAAGAAGGCCCTCACTTCTGTCTGGGTTTTGGGGGCTCCCAATTCAGGATGGTTTCAATTTTGGGTTGTAGGGGCGCCACCTGGCCGCTCCCCACCTGGTGTCCCAAGTACACCACGGAACCCTGCCCGATCTGGCACTTACTCGCCTTGATCGTGAGGCCTGCTCTCCGCAGCGCCATCAACACTTCCCAGAGGTGGCGCAGATGTTCTTCCCAACTGGCGCTGAACACTGCGATGTCATCCAGGTAGGCGGCACTGAACGAGTCCAGTCCAGCCAACACCTGGTTGACCAACCTCTGGAAGGTGGCAGGGGCATTCTTCATCCCAAAGGGCATCACCCGGAACTGGTAGTGCCCATCTGGTGTGGAGAATGCTGACCTCTCTCTTGCCCCATCGGTCAAGGCGATCTGCCAGTACCCAGACGTCAAGTCAAACGTGCTGAGGTACCGGGCAGCCCCTAGCCGATCTATGAGCTCATCAGCTCTGGGGATGGGGTGCGCGTCAGTCCTGGTGACTGAATTGAGCCCTCGGTAGTCCACACAGAACCGGAGTTCTGGTGTGGTACCCGGTGCGGCAGCCTTTGGGACCAAGACCACTGGGCTGGCCCAAGGACTGTTAGAGGACTCAATCACCCCTAACGCAAGCATTTTGGAGACCTCCTCCTTGATGCAAGCTCTCACCCTGTCAGTCACCCTGTAAGATTTGTGCTTCACAGGTGTACTGTCCCCAGTGTCCACATCATGGATGCACCAATCTGTGACACCGGGAACCAGGGAGAACAGATCAGAAAACTGCCCCAGCAACTGGCGGCAGTCATTCTGTTGCTCAGGGGTCAGGGTGGAAGAGAGGTTGACACCATCCACTGACCCATCTTGCTCTGTGGCTGACAGGAGGTCAGGAAGAGGCTCGGTCTCCTCCTCCATCCCAGCATCTGTCGCTAAGAGCATGCCCACTTGGGACCTCTCCAAGTGGGGCTTCAGGCGGTTGACATGCAGGACCCTCAAGGGGTTCCTGGGAGACCGCAAGTCCACCAAGTAGGTAACCGGACTTTTGCGCTCTACAACCTCAAAGGGTCCGGTCCACTTATCCTGGAGCGCGCAGGGCTCCACTGGGGCCATGACCCACACTTTCTGACCAGGCTGAAGCTCTACCAGAGTGGCATTCTGGTCGTACCACCGCTTCATCTCCTCCTGGCTGGCTTCCAGATTCGCCTCAGCGAGTTGCCTGAAACGCCTAGTTTGGTTCCTAAAGGCCAGCATGTAACTGTATACATCCTGGGGAGGTTTCCTGGGAGATTGCTCCCAGCCTTCTTTGACCAAACTTAGAGGTCCTCTTACTGGGTGTCCATAGAGAAGCTCAAAGGGACTGAACCCTAGAGATTTCTGTGGCACCTCACGGTAAGCAAAGAGCAGGCATGGTAAGAGGACGTCCCACTTACGCCTCATAGGTTCCTCAAGACCCATAATCATGCCTTTGAGGGTTCGGTTGAACCTTTCAACCAATCCATTTCCTTGGGGGTGGTAAGGAGTGGTAAACTTGTAGGTTACCCCACACTCCTGCCACAGGGACTTCATATACTTGGAAATGAAGTTGGTCCCCCGGTCAGACACTACCTCGCTAGGGAATCCCACTCGGGAGAAAATTCCCATCAGTGCTCGTCCCACCACGGGGGCCGTCACTGTCCTCAGAGGTATGGCTTCCGGGTACCGGGTGGCATGGTCCACCAAGACCAGGATGAACCTGTTGCCCATGGCTGTCTTGGGGTCCAGTGGCCCCACAATGTCAATACCCACCCGTTCAAAGGGGGTGCTGACTACAGGGAATGGCTGGAGAGGAGCCTTGCGCTTCCTCCCACTCTTTCCACTTGCCTGGCAAGTCTGACACGTGCTGCAGTGAGTGTCTGAACTCCTGCGCATTTGGGGCCAATAAAAGTGGGTGACAAGCCTCTCAAAGGTCTTGTCCTGCCCCAAATGTCCTGCCAATGGAACATCATGAGCCAGCCCCAGTAGGAAGGCTCTGAAGCACTGGGGTACCACCAGCACACGGGCTGACCCAGGCTCAGCAACCTTAGGCTCAGTATACAGGAGATCATTCTCCCAATAGACCCAATGTGACCCAGACTGATCACCTGTTGCCTGGTCTGCAGCCTGTTGCCGCAGACCCACCAGAGAAGGGCATTCTTTCTGCTCCTTGCAGAATTCTGCCCTGGAGGGTCCTCCTTCTTGCTGCCAATGGGTCAGCTCAGGCAGGTCCCCCAGTTCAGCTACCTGTTCCCCTGTAGGCTCCAGGGCATCCCCCTCAAGGTCTGCCTCCTCCTGGACCGTGGGAACTTCGGGGGCCGGTTTCCCGCGCCCCCTGCCTCTTCTCGTGACGGCAGGTACCTGGGCCTCCCTCTCAGGCTCCAGGTCCTCTTGAGCACCTTTACTTGCTGCCATGGACCGGGTGGTCACACACGCCCAGTCAGGCAAACCCAACATCTCTAAATGAGCACTTCGCTCCACCTTCGCCCAAGGTGAGCTCTCCAAGTCGTTCCCTAACAAACAGTCCACAGGCATGGCGGGCCTCACAGCTACCTGAAGAGTACCAGAGACCCCCCCCACTCAAAGGGAACCTGAGCCACTTTGCAGTGACTCTCTGTGTTGTCAGCGGCAACAACTGGATAGAATGCATGGGGGACAACCTGCTCTTGAGACACCAGGTGACACTTGACAGCTGTCACACTGGCTCCTGTATCTCTAAGAGCCTCCACCCTATGGCCATTGATGGTCACCCACTGCCTGTATTTCTTAGTGTTATCAGGCAGCTGGGTCTTGGGGACCATCTCACAGTCTCCTAATGAGACAAGGGACATCTGTGCGGGACCCCACCCCTCTGGGGCATCCATCTCCTCCCCCAGGGCTACACTAGCCATCTGCCGGGGGCTGCACCAGGGGTGCGGTCTTTCCAAACTGGCGGCACCTGGGATCACTCGCTATATGACCCAGGTCCCCACATTTGTAGCATCTCAGGGGTCCCCTTTGAACAGGTGGACCGGTCGGGGCCCCTGCGGGTTTCTGGGGGAGGCTGGGAACCTTTCCCTTGGTTCCCTTGGGGACTACTTTGGGGCCTTCTTTGGAACTCCCTCTGTTTACCCTTGTCCCCCCACTCTTCTGCTGGGGACCCTGCCCACCCTTGGCTGAGTCTCCCACGTGACCCTTGTGGACCCTGGTACTGACCCAGCGGTCCGCCTCCTCAGCAAGCTTCCTAGGGATAGTCAGCTTGCTATCTATCAGGTGCTGGCGTAGCTCTGGAAAACAGTTACTTGACAAGTGCTCCCATGCAATCAAATCAAGGAGCCCCTGAAAATCATCAACTTTGCTACCCTTCACCCAACCATCCAATGCTCTGCAGAAAAAAGTGACATATTCAACCCAGGTACTGTTCTCTATCTTTGTGCAACCCCTGAACCTCTGCCTATACAATTCAGGAGTTAAACCATACCTAGACATTAAAGCATCCTTCATGTGGCGATATGAATTATGGACATCAGAAGGCAAATCTAGCAGTGTGTCCCGCCCTCACTAAGGAACCGTCCCCACAACCCCGCTCCCCAATCCTTCTCAGGGACCCGGTGGGAAGACATGGCTACCTCATAGGCCTTGAACCACTGCCCAATGTCATCATTTTTAAAAACTCTTTGACCACATCTTTAGGAATATATACTCTAGATTCCACAGGCATTGACGGTGTGCTGCCACCAGAGGGAGTAATTTCTAAGCTCCTAGCTTTCAAATCCAACTCCCTCAAACTTCTATCATGCTCAAGCTGCATCTTCTTTTCTTCTAGGGCCAGTTTCCTAATTTCCAATTGCCCACTCATTTTGGCCAGCTCCAACTCATGCATCCTATTTCTCTCCCTGTCCTCCAGCTCTCCTGGGGACAGGCCTTTGGCAGAAACACTGCTACCTATTAGGGAAGGTGCTTTCCTTTCCCCTGGACCCAATGGCCCTTCCAGCTGAACATCTGCATTATTCTCCCCTTCCTCAATCTCCGGGGTTTTCCTTGCTTCTACCCAGGCCCTCAGCGCCTTGTAGAACTCATCCCTCTTGGTGAGCCCGGTAATTACAACATTAAACTTTTTGCAGAAGTGCTTCAGCTGCTTCACTTTGTAGCATTCTAGTTTCTCCTCTTCCCACTCAGAACCAACAGATGCTATGGATGCTGTGTCTTCCATGATGGTTAAACTTGGCAAAAATGGAACGTCCTAGAAAAACAAATCTACCAACAGTATGTGGTCGCGTTTTGGTCTGCACTCACTAGTAGTGTTCACCAATCACTGTACATGAGTCACAAATGCAAGTCCAGAATCCTCACCGCTGACCACCAATGTTAGAATTGGAGGTCTCTAGTTGGCACAGGTAGGTACTTGTGACAAATAGGGACCCTCGCCTCTAGTCAGGGTAAAGGGGTACACTCCTAAAATAACCCCTGCTCACCCCCTTGGTAGCTTGGCACGAGCAGACAGGCTTATCTCAGAGGCAGTGTGTAAAGCATTTGTGAACACATACAGTAATCTAGTGACACACTACAGATGGACACCACACAAGGTTTATATCAAAAATAAGTATTCTTTATATAGTTTTAACACAAGACCATAACGACAAAAATCCACAATACTGTACTTAAAATGGTAGTTTTAGCTTAGTTCAGTTCAGTTCTTAAGATGCGACACTTTAAGTCAATGTACCTTACAATGCGGGACGCTTCCACAACAAGCAATGTTGCAGCGATGGAAATGCGACGAAGTTCTGGTGCAAAGAAATAAAGACGTCAAGTTCTTCCTGATGCGGCACGCTTCTCCGAGGTTGCGAGAAGTCTCGACTCGATGCGTCAGCTACAGCGGCGACACCCTTGTTCAGCGATGCGACGACAGCGGCTTTGGCGGCGACCCTCTTCTCCGACGTTGCGAGACGCTTCCGCTCGATGCGACAACTGCAGCGGCGACACCCTTGTTTCGTGATGCGACGGCAGCAGCTCCGACGGCGGCACGCTTCTCCGTGGATGCGAGGCGCTTCTCTTGATGCGGTGCAATGCGACAGCTACAGCGGCGACACCCTCCTTCGGAGTTGCGACGGCAGCGGCTGCGACGGCGACACGCTTCTTCCTCGATGCGAGACTCTTCTCTTGATGCGGTGCAATGCGACAGCTACAGCGGCGACACCCTCCTTCGGAGTTGCGACGGCAGCAGCAGCGACGGCGACACGCTTCCTCTTCGTTGCGGGACGCTTCTCTCGATGCGGTGCAATGCGACAGCTACAGCGGCGACACCCTCCTTCGGAGTTGCGACGGCAGCAGCAGCGACGGCGACACGCTTCTTCCTCTTGAGTCGCGCTTCCAGCTCCTTGCGACACGCAGTCCCTTCAGAAGGCCCAAAACAGCAGCAGGCACTTCCAAAGGATTCTTGGGGAGCTGGTGGTTGAAGTCTGTTGTCCCTGAGACTTCAGCAGGAGGCAAGCTCTTTTCTCAAGCCCTTGGAGATACTTTACAAGTTGAATAAAAGTGCACACAAAGTCCTTTCTCCTTCCTTTGGCAGTCAGGCAACCACTGCAGGCAGATCCCTCTAGCTTAGGGATAGTCTTCTCCTCAGTTCCTTCTTGGTTCCGCTCCTCAGCAAAGGTTTCTTCTTGTTTTCCCAAAGTGATCTAATCTCCTAGGGGTCTGGGTCCCCTTTTATACACCGTTTTCCTTTGTTCTCTGAAGGCAGAGAGGCCTCTGCCCAGCCCAAAACCAGTTCTGGTCAGTCCTGGAGCACTTTGTTTTTCTGTCTCCTTCTTTCCTTTCAGAATGTGGGGCAGGGTGCTCAGCCGCCCGGCAGGAGGTGGAGCCAGCATTGTGGAAGGCAGGCACAGCCCTATTCAGACCCAGGTGCAACTCCTCCCTCCACTCTGGATGCAGATCTTCCTATTCAGCCCTGTGCTGACTCACCCTGTCTCCTGTAGCCACCCCCAGCCCCTGTCACTCAATCTCCAGACAAGGAATACACAACCTAGCAGAGGCAGGCTTGGAAGTTTAGGCAAGAAAATACCCACTTTCTAAAAGGGGTATTTTCAAACACAGAATGTTAAAACCAACTTCACTAAAAGATGTATTTTATCATTCTGAGTTCAGGCATACTAAATTCGTTTTTCTACCATGTTCCCTGGGTCAGTTCTGACTATAAGGTGTAATAGTCAGTCTGCCCATTCTGGCCTATGGGGAGCAGGTAGCCTTGCAATAGTGAAAAACGAAAATGGCTGTAATTCACTATTAGGACATGCCACACACACCAGGGCATGTCCTACCTTATACTTACAATGCACCCTGCCCTAGGGCCTACTTTAGGGGTGACCAACATGCAGTAAAGGGAAGGTTTAGGGACTGGTAAGTGGGTGTACTCACCAAGTCGACATGGCAGCCCTAGGCTGCACACAGGCTCTGCAATGGCAGGCCTGAGGCACATTTTACAAGCCGCTTCTGTGGGTGGCACAACCAGTGCTGCGAGCCCACCAGCGGTATTGGATTTACAAGCCCTGGGCACACTCAGTGCACTGTACTAGGGACTGACCAGTAAACCAATCATCCAATCATGGAGTCACTAATACATAACGCAATTTATCATAGGGAGCACTTGCACTGTGGCACTGAATAGCAGTGGCACAGTGCCCAAAGCATCTAACGCCAGCAAAAATGGATCGGTAACATAGGAGGCATCATAAAAAAATGGAAGGGAGACCCACGCCAAGGATGCCAGGTCTAACATCTATGAAAAGGGAAAACAAGAGTTTGAACTGTAAAAGTTTAGTTTAGGGCCTATGTGCTCATGGTTTCTTCTATTTCCCCAATGCAATTTTGGCATTTGAAAGGTTGGGAAAACCTTGTTGGGAAATGTTTGTAATAGATCAGAAATTACAATTTCCCCTGTGACCAGGTGGTCCTGCCCTGGCTCTGTAGGCAAAGTGCTTGCATTAACATGGGTCAGAAAATGTATCTACGCATTTCCTCCAGTCCCTCTAACTCAATGACATTTCTCCAAAATCAAGAGAGAGATGCAAAGTGATTATAGTGGCACCAGCGTGGCAGCGACAGCATTGGTTCACAAAATTGTGGAACATGTCCATCCAGACTTCAGTAGAGTTCAAGCTAGATCCCCTAATATTATCCAGGAACAAGGCAAAAATAAATCACCTCAGTCCTTTTGATTGAAGATCTGGCTCATCAAGATTTGGAGTTTAGTCCTCTGTATTTACCCGAAGAGTGCAAAGAATTACTCAGGCCTTCTAGAGCACCATCCACAATGAAAACGTATGCCCTAAAGTGGAAGTTGTTTGTACCATGAACAAAGAAGGAAAATCTAAATACTCTGAAAATGTATTCTTTTAATTCCTGTTAAACCTTCTGAAGCTTACTACGGGTGGTTTCAGCTAAATACCTCTTAACTTTCACCTGTGAATGATATCTAGGTACCGCAGAAGATCAGAGAAACAGTTTTTATATGCCTCAATAATAATTGAAAAATTCATGATGGTATTATTAAGATCTTTCCCTCCGGCAGCAAGGCTGTCTCCATTATAGGACCTCAGTGCTGCTTTGGCAGATGTAATGAGACCACCCCTTCAAACCAATTCACAGATGGACAGTGCAGCATCTTTCTTGGAAAATAGCTTTCTTGCTGGCAGTGGCGTCAGCCAGCAGAGTGGGTAAGTGACAGATATGTTCTTGTAAGGAGCATTATTAGTGATTTTCCTAAGGCAGTGGGCCTTATTTAGAGTCTGTCACTTTTGAGTAACACGTCTGTGAAACTCTAAATGAGGTCCAGTGTTTATCTGGCAGCAAACCCCAAGTTCATTCTGAAAGTGCCTAGGTCATTTCATTTTAATCAATGTATGTTTTTACCAGCTTTTTTTTTTTTTATACAAATCCTACAAAATAATTTGAGAGCGCTTTTCACTCACCGGACATTAAAAAATATCTTACATTTTACTTGCAAAAGAAAAAAGATCATCATAATACTGATGACATTTTTATAAAATATGGATCTTTGAATAGGGGCAATCCAATAACAAAATAGACTGTCCCACACAGATTGTTTCATGTTTTCCACTGGTTCACAAATCCAAGAAAAGGCCACTCATTAGTGCTGAAAGAGCTCTTTTAACACGGAGTATGACAGTCAAAGCGTTTCTCTTTGTTGGAATATCTCTCAAAAACATTTCCAAAGCAGTGTTGTGGAGGATGACACTTGCATTTTCAAACATTACTGCATCAATGTGGAATCCCAAACAGAATGAGCAGTGCTCCGGAACTATTCCCACCTCATGCATTTTTAGTAATGCATTGCTAATCTTGATTCTGGTATGAACGATCCAGTGCTGGAGAAGATAACAAGTTATCTGTAACTCTGTTCCTCCAGCAGTTGTATTTTTTGTAGAGTCAATGCGACCTTCCCCTTTCATGAGGCTCTTCTGTCTGTTTTCTACACTGTCACAAGTGGGAAAATATGCAGTTGGAAGCATCTGTCAGTGGAAGGGCTGAGGGTGTTCTGGTCTGATCAACTGAAGTTCGACTCATTCAAAGATGTGGCTTGATTTGTATTGTTTCACCTTTTTCATTATTATTAAGTCTGCTTGCTAATGTGGTTTACCAAGGGTTCTTAGCCTAATACCATGATTAACAAAAGAATGTTATTCTATGAAAGATACTAGTGCTGGAGAACCAAAGTTGCAGGTCAGTAACTCATTTTGTTTCATGCCAAAAGCGCCTTCATTCGACTGTCATCTCAATTTACAAATTTGAGAGACCGGTCTTGTTACAATTTCAGAATTGCAAATGGCATCTTGTATAATACAAAGAGGGTTTAAAATGAATCCACCAATTGTATTAATTCCCCTTCCCATTGAATGAGAAACTGTAAACCCTAAAGTGTAGGGTGGATGAAACCTGCTTTATTTCCAGGCAAAGGGTTCAGTGTAACACAACCGCAAATATGCAAAAATATTACATTTCCAGAAAGCACGTCTCAGGGATTTTCCAGTTTCAATTAGAAAGACCAGCAGATTGTAGGAGTACATCTGTACCTGCTAGGAGTTAGGTGATTTTGTGCATTGGCCCTAGTTGTATGGCAAGAGCGTTCATGTTCAAATTTCTCTTCAAACTGGTTATGTTATTACTTGCTCAACACATCTGATATCAATCTTAAAAAACACAATCCTGCAGATAATTATTTCATAAAACACAAATGAGATTGCCACTGTATTTTAAACTTGATTTAAGAACAGTTCTGCTGTTTACTGTCATTATACAGAAGTCTTATGGTTAAACATCACAGTGTAAGCCAGTAAGCAATCAGAGCCTAAGGCAAGTATTATGTGGAGTTTACCATACTGGTGTTGCTGAGACATGCACTTATGAACTAGAGCCGGTGGGC
Organism: Calotriton arnoldi; assembly: GCA_963921515.1. Classification (NCBI taxonomy): domain Eukaryota; kingdom Metazoa; phylum Chordata; class Amphibia; order Caudata; family Salamandridae; genus Calotriton; species Calotriton arnoldi. The sequence goes on from CAWUFW010003965.1 coordinate 1,554,581, forward strand.
TTGCCCTTTGTTTATATCCATGGTTAATTTACATTTTGTGATCACTTTCTAGGGATCAGCAAACGAAACGCAAGGAACAGAGCCAAATTCATCGGCTATTCAGTTACAGTTTGAGATGGAGAAATTAAAAGTAGAGGCAGCAGCTGTTAAAGAAGAACTCAATAGTTTCAGAGAAAAGACCGAAAAGTTGGAAGAAGAGTTGATGGTAAGATCTAGTAAAAGTGACATTGTTAAAAAAGAAAAAGAGAGAAGTGTGTCTGTATGTATAACATATGTCGTCATGATTAGGTCAGACTTTCCACTGAAAAGGCGTTTTTGTTTTCTTAATAACTTCGGCTCTGTCTGACGAACTTGCATGAAACATTCCAGTAAAAGACTTCATCCATTTTTGGTTCAGCATGGCAATTTTTATATAGCGGCGCTGGGAGGCCTTCTGGTAGCCATGCGCTCTATAAATGTCCTTTTCATTTCATTTCATTTCATTATAGTCCTATTAACAGTGACCAAATAAAAGGGAGTAGATATAAAAGCGACATTTGCCATTTTAATTATTGTGCAAGTCTTTGTTCTAGGGTACACACAAAAAACAAAATGATTGATATAAAGTACCATGGAGAAGAATGGAGCACTGTACCCTGTCTTTTGCCAGACTTTGTATTGCAAAGGAGTCTGCCAGCATCTCTAAACAGTTGATTTGCAATTTGGACTCCTCGAGAGACAATGTACCTCCAGTCAATATTGGACCACAGCGGGCGCCCCAGCCCGTCCGACTTGCATCTGATTCTAACACAAGATCAGAGGCAGACGCGAAGATAGTTCTGCCGTTCCAGGCTTCTAAATGGTTGGTCCACCATTGAAGTTCTAGACGGGACTCTGGATCGATGCAGATAGAATCGGAATAAGCAAGGCCATTTCGCAGGTGATGAATCTTGAGATGCTGAAGGGCTCGGTAATGAAGTGGAACCAGAAAGATGGCCTGAATGGAAGAGGACAGGAGGTCTACCACCCTCGCTAATGATCTGAGGGAAATTTGGGAACTGTGAAGCATCAGAAGAATTTCTCTTTTGATAGCTTTTACTTATTTTGAGGAATGTGAAGAGTAGCACTTGAAGAGTTCACAAGAAAACCTAAAAACTCTATCTGTTGAGTGAGAATCATGATGGATTTTTCTGTTTACCAGGAAGCCCAACTCTGATAGCAGAGAACAAGTGAGGTGAAGATGGGAACGAAGAATCTGAATATTTTGACTCATGAGCAGTATATCGTCCAGGTAAGTTATCAGTCTCATCCCTAGAGACCCAAAGTACGCGACCACTGGTTTTATCACTTTTGTAAAGCACCATGGTGCCAAAGAAAGACGAAAGGGAAGGGAAGAAAAATGGTAAGTTTGTCCCTGCCATTGAAATTGAAGACATTTCCTGTGACAAAGATGAATGTGGATTGTAAGATAAGCGTCTTGTAAATCTAACCTTACCATCCAATCATGCTGAAGCAGAGAGTCTCTGAGATGAATGATAGTTTCCATCTTGAAGTGACAGTAAACTACAAACTGGTTGAAGAATTTGAGATTGATAACCGGTCTCATCTTTTTGTTTTTCTTTTGGACTAAAGACAGGCAACTGAAAAACCCCGAAGGATCTGGGTTGGAGATCTGATTGCCTGTTTGTGAAATAGCACCTGAATCTCTAGGTAGATTAGGTTGGGCATGTCTGAAGACAACTTTGGAGGAGAAGAGAAAAAGTTTTGAAAAGGTGTTGTGTAAAACTCTACAAGATAACCTTGTATTTAGCACCCAAGGATCTGCAGTTATATTTTGCCATTTTGAGAGAAAATACTGAAGACGACCTCCTACAGGAGGAAGGCCAGAAGACAGACTCGCCTTGTTGATTTTTGGCTCTGAATTTTCTTTGTCCATGACCATGATAACCTCTCCCTTTTGGGTGGTAGAACTGTGGTTTGAAGTCTTGGTAGACGTAAGATGAGTTGAAGGAGCCTCTGGTTCCCTGGTTGCGGTAGGAACGGCCGGTAAAGAGGTTCCAGAGATTGTTGACCCTTATCAATAGAAGAATGCGTGATAACATAATGGCTAAGGTCTTTTATAAAGGAGTACCCAAACAGAAGACCATCTTCCTTGAGACCTTTCCTCCATTCTTGAGTTATAGCAGAGTTAGCGTTACCGATCAACCAGAAGGCCCTCTGAACCCACATAGATAAATCAAGAGGATCAGTGTCTAGATTGTCTAATCTGGCAACCTCAGCTATGTCAGAAATGCGAGCCAAAGGACCCACCAAGTCCAGTAACTTGTTGTGGGTAGTCAACCAGGCCTTATCGACTCCCTTATGTTGGTACTTACCAAATTCTGAAAAGAAAGTAAGTAAACATTGATCAAATCGATGGTGTGGCAGTAATACTGGAGGGAAGAGAAGTCCCAGGTCATTCTTTTTTAACTTAGCCCTAGTCTGTCCAGAGGAAGATGAAGCCTGGGGGATATAAAGTCCTCAACGTGGGCAGCTGGAAATCATTCCGTTGAATTAGGGTGGTGAATGAGGTTTGAATCGAACATGGGGGTGCCCTCCCCACCCAGGACCGTCTTGGCTTGGAAAGAATCCGACATGGAAGGAGTAAGTTTAGATTTCTTCAGAGGGGAGGAAAAGAAGGATCATTAAGCCCAAAATTATCAGTACAATCATCTGCATCCCCCAAGTCATCGTCTGTATCCAAAATTACTGTTTGTTGGGGAGCATCTCAACATTTATTAGTTTACTTTTGCACTTGGAATAGGTTTTGGAATTCCCCTACTTTGTAGGAGACCTGGGAGGAACGACGTCCTCATTCTGTGCGAGGGATCCTCACTGCTCAAAAGTGCAGTTTCAGGAATGGGGATAGATTTCTTTTTCACAGGTAAAGACAGCGTTTTGCGTTTTCTGCTTTCCCCCGCAGAATGGGCCACCAGAGTCTTTGACATCATAGTCATTACAGACTTTTCAATATTTTTTGCCATTTTGTCCATAGAGGCCACAATGGCCTGTTGAACTGAGGAATGAATAAAGTCATTTCATTTGTTTTTAAATGTTTCCCCATCATCATTTTCCTCATTCATTAATGGAGAGCTGCCTAATTCCATAGTGAATACTCAATTTTAACTAACTTCTGGCAGAAAAGGGGTTAAAATTGCCAAAGAAACACAGAGGCGGATAGAAACACCCAAGACACTCCCTCAGGGCGTGTACACGCCGAGGAAGACAGCAATAGCAATGAGGGAAGAAGGGCCTAAGAGCCTCTCCCTTTATTCTTACATCACGCGTTGAAGCGGTAAAGGAAACCCGCGAAGCTGAGGGAAAGCTACGTTGCCTAAATTAATGCTGCTACAAATGCATTACCTATGAAGTACCAATACCGGCATGTGAAGCAGTATCTTTCTCATTGAAACTTACTTATAACTTGACATTACTGCGCGCTTCAATTTATCTTCCATCGGGTTATGCCAGAAATTGGTGCACATTACTTTCTGACCTACTTGCCCCACAGATCTTCAGAATATTGGGGCATTTGAATGTCCATTTGAAGGACAGTTTGTGCTGTTCCGGCCAGACCTTGATTGAGGACTTCAGAGTACTGAGCCTAGAGCTAATGAGCAAATGAACTCTGCACCTACTCATAAAGCAGGACATCTTTTAGATCCAATTTTTGCATATATAGAATCGATGGAGGCGGGTCCTTCCATGCCATTAGTGTGGTCGGATCATTATGCAGTAGCTTTTTCGTTCCGGACATGTAAGCGTCCGGCTAGAGCGAAGAGTGGGCCTCAGATCAAGTCGAGGGCTTGGTCGCGATTAGACATCCCATGCCTTAATAGTCACTTAAGAATACACTGCCCAGATTAACTCAAGAGGTCGAGTTGGATCAGCCCAGAATTGATGACTGGTTGCGGGATTCACTGGATTTTTTTTGGCCAGCAAAATTGAGTCGTCCAGTCGGATCTCATCCCCCAGCTCCATGGTTTACTGAGGCATTACGGGCAGAGAAGTCAAGATGTAAGGGACTGGAGAGATCCTGGAGGCTTGCATATGATTAGAATAGTAAGCTCATACACAAAACAGCTTTGAGAAACTATCATGGTCTATGTAGAGTGGCTTGTGCCACTGTATACTTGGACCAAATTACCTCAGCCAAATATTGTTCAAAATCCCCTTTTAGAGTGATGAGGGAACTTTAGGATCCTAATAGGATTTTACCAGTACCAGTACTGTTGCAGCCTCAGTGTGAGGAACTGGCATGTTTCTTTGTTAAAAAGGTGACAGATAGTCCGCTCTCACTAAAGACCGGATGGAATGATGTTTCCCTGCCAAGTAGTATTGCGGAGAATCTGGTCATCAAGGACCTGATTTGTCCAACCTCCACACAAGTTTGTCATATATTGAAGGTATGGGACACGCTGGATCTAGCTGGGTTCCTATCACTACTGACATCAACAACATCTGGCTCACCTGGAGATCCTATCTCTGCTGCCAAGATTAGTGTCCTAGATTCTGACATTTTGCAGATCCTGGTGGGGCTACTTAACTCCTCTTTATCGGAGGGGCAGATTCCACAGGTACTGAAACATGCCATGGCCCAGCCCCCTTTGAAGAAACCTAATCTCGACCCTGATAATTGATCTAATTATAGACCAGTTTCTATGCTTCTTATCATGGCCAAAATAATGAAGAAACATGTCAACAGACCACTCTCCAGTTTCATGGAGGCCCAGGATTGCCTTCACCTTTCCCAATCTGGATTTAGGAGGGGACACAGTACCGAATCCACCCTGCTAGCAGAGTCAGAACATCTTAGACGACTCTTAGATGGGGGTAGACTGCCACGCTGAAAAGTGCCTCGCCTCTTGTCTTCTAAGGGAACTCCACTGTCATTTACTTTAAAACCTTGAGCTATGTGCACAGAGCAAGAGCAGGGTCTGGCCCATGGTATCTTCATGAATTCGATAAAGCCTATCAACCTTCCTGTTCCCTCCGTTCCAGTGAGCTTTCTTTGTGCATTGTCCCCTTAGTTAAATGCACATACATAGAAAGCTACTCTTTTGCGTTTCAGGGCCCTAAGCTGTGGAACACCCTCCCAGAAACTCTTGAGAAGTGTCCCTCACTGATGATCTTTCGTAGACCACTGAAGACCTTGCTGTTCTGAGCTAGTGAAACCGGGATAGACCTGACCTGATATTTTAGCGCCGGAAAACCCCAATGGGGTAGCTGAGCGCTTTATAAAAATTCTTAATAATAATAACCTCACACCCCACGCAAGGACTGAAAGAGAGAAAGATGCATTGTACATTACATATAGGCTGCATCCTAAAAAACACAGAAAATCGATTTTCTGGACAATGATAAAGAAAATCTAGATTCTGTAAAAGACGCTGATTTGAATATTAGACTTTAGATATCCACAAAATCTCAATACTTCAAGACATGTAGTCTCATGTTAAGCTTGGTTAAAATCTTATTTAATACATTAATTGCAACTCCTTCTATGAGAATTATACTGTAGTACAGTGATCACCATGGGGCTGCCACACCCGCATGCAGCTGTGGCACAGGTGAAGGATTTCTAACAGCCCGTGCTGCTTATAAATGGCCGATTGCGAAACGTTGGCACGCACAACTCTCTCCTGAGGGTCGAGCTTGGAGGTAGTGTGCGAAGTTGTGTGGGGCCCGCCTTCTACTAAAGGTTCTGCACCAGGACAGGTCACATTGTGCACAGTTAGTAATATTTTAGATCATTGCTCTGTAGATGGGAAGTAGACAGTCACAGACTCCGCTGATGCAACAGAAAGAAGAATAGGGCGTCTGACAGACTCTTAGTCATAGTAGCGTTAATGTGAAACAATAATGTGTGATTTCATACATTAGTAAGAAACCGCTGTTACAATAACCCAACTAATAATTAACTAATTGTTTTGGTCTTTGAAGGACAAATTGCAGAGTCAAATGACCAGATTAAAGCCTGCACAAAGATTTGAGTAGCAGCTTCATTAGCCTAAATGGTATCCATTAGCGAAACAGATTTCAGTGTACAGAGGCATATTTGTTATGACTTTTGCAGTAGGGCACACAGGAAATGCTGCAAAAGTGGGTAGGGTAACCCCTGGGACCATTTACCCTGTTGGTTAGAGAGGAGTCACCACCGCTTACAGGCTGGTGCCAGTCATAAATCTGGCATCCCCAGTGCCCTCCTCAGAACTCTTTCTGTACTTAGGAAGATCAGAAGAGGACTGAACCTGCTATCTGAGAAGGCCACTGAAGGGCTGGACCTGCTCTCCCTCTTGTAACCAAGATAAAGAAGTGGACTCCAAGGGTCATAAGGCTAATCTCCTGTTCAGGCTACGGGGACACAGCAAGCTATAAGAGGCCTTTCCTGTAAGTGCCCAGTGCTGTTCCAAGGATCCTGGAACCCTGGGCTGTGGTAAAGTGTACTCCTCCTAACTTCCTGAGAAACCTGAAACAGAGAAACTTTTTCGCTTCAAAGGCGTCAGAGGACCGGGACAAACCTGCCTAGTCGAACTGACCACGGGGCTTTGCTGCGGGGCTGACGATCCAGGTTTCCCCCACTCAGAGCTCTTCTACAGCATCAAACCCGATTTAGCGGGTCATCATGGAGGAGATATCCAACCTGGTGGAGTCCTCTTTGGCTACAGCATGCAGTATTACCCGCTGGAGGAATCTGAGCTCCATTAAAGTGACTAAGTGCAAGTGTAGAAATCTTCAGCGGGTGGGGAGAAAACTTTGTTGTGTGTGAAATTCAAATTTCTTCTACTCCGAGCTCTCCCACCTGAAGTCAACAGCTTTACTGGGACCTCGTCCAACAGCTATGTAACCTTGTGGAGCCTTTCTTGGGCAGTGTCTGCTGCCTTGCCCAGCTGAAGATTATGGCAATCCATTTCAGAAATTAAATCCGAAGGTAAAACTTCTGACCGGGTCAAAACTAGTTTCTGTAGTCGAACCACGCTCCATCATGATCGGCCTCAAATTGCGCTCAGGTAGGGGTCTACTGAGATCAGTTGACCATGGTTGGTGCTATTTTTAACCTTAAAGTTTAAATATTCATATTTCAAGTTCCCCTAATTGGAGTTTTGTCGCTTTGGTGTCATTTTATTTAGTAAAATTTACTCTATCTTTCTAAATTGACTTATAATTTTTCTTGTGCTGGGCTTTGACTTTATCACTGTTTTGGTACTTCATAAATACTCTACACATTGCTTCTAAATTAAGCCTGTCTGCTGTGTGCCATAGCTACCAGAGAGTTGAGCTCTGGTTAATTCAGTGTCATAAGTGGCTCACCTTGACAAGGATTGTAGTTATTCCTTAAGGTGGGTCATCACCCCGTAAACTAATACCCACATTTCTTGCATTCTTATTTTATTCTCTAGCTGCATATCCTAACCGCTGCCTAGATACCAGACTAACATATACATTTCCTTTCATGCACTGTCCTATATAAATCATCTCTCCCAATTGTTTAGTATGTTAACAAAATTATTACTGATTCAGTTGTTTAGTATGGTCTCAATAAATGTGACATACACACAAATCAGTTCTATATTGCATATTTTAAAATTGGCATTGAATGTAATATGCAATTAGCAGTGTGTATTTATAGTGTGCTTATTTGAGTGTAAAAGCATTTTTTAATAATTTCATTGAGCTGACCACCAATTTTGGTCAACATCTGACCAAAAGTTACTCTTTTATCTTAATTTGATATTCATTCTTGTAGAAGTGTAGTAATCCCATTTTTTTGCTGTTTTTCCCTAGGTAAAGGAATCAAATTTTGCTCATCTTCAAGAAGACTTGCATCATGTGAAACAGAGCCTGGCTGAAGCAGAAATTAAACTGGCACAATATGGGCAATGTAGTGAACAGCACATTGGACAAGATCAGAACGACACTGGTGTTAATCCAGACAGTGTTTGGTCTGCAGATGGTTCACATTTTATTAAATCTGCTGCCTCATCCCAAACAGAGGCACCAGTGAGTGTCAATAACGGCAATCAAACCATCGCAGTTCACCAAAAAGATGCAGAAATTCAGATTGATTTGACAGGCCCAGAAAAGGCATCTTCAGAGACGGTCACAGAAGTCATAAGTCAGTACACGGAAAAGATTGGACAGATGCAGGAACTGCATGCTGCTGAAATTATGGACATGGAAGCCAGGCACATATCGGAGGCAGACACCTTGAGAAGGGAACAATATGTTGCAGTTCAAGCCTTGATGGAAGAATGTGATGCGTTGAGGGCTGTGATCGAAAGCCTTAGCACAAAACAGGTTGGTGTTGTATATTACTTTACGCCTATCTGCGTTAGCACAGTGATTGAAAGGAGGACTGTGGTAGCCTTTTGCTATTCACCTCTGTAAAATAAATCCAAATGCTAAAGTGATTGGTTTTGTGGTACTACTGATAGCGTGTACATAATGCCTTGATAAATCATAGCAAACCCAAGGAGATGATGGACGGAGCGCTGAAACTTTTCAGACACTCCCCCCAGTTTCAGATCTGGGTATAATCCATCATCGTTCTTTAGCTCACTTCGCTACCCCAGTTCAGACCCGGCCATATGCAAATCAGTCTTGACCCTGTGCCTCATGGGAACAGTCCAGTCCGAACTGCCAATCCAGGTCTTACTTGGAATTGACAGGATTCAAGCTAGCCTGGCTGATGAGGGGTGTTACTCCGAAACCGGTCCCAGGATGCTTGTTTCCGGTTCAGGGAAGTCCTGGCTTGGCAGTTCGGGCTTGACTGTTCCCATGAGGCACAGGGTCAAGACTGATTTGCATATAGCTGGGTCTGAACTGAAGTGGCGAAGTGAGCTAAGGAACGATGATGGATTCAACTCAGATCTGTGACTTGTTCCCAGTTTGAAACTGGGGAACAAGGCTCCTCAATTTGAGGAGTGCGGAACACAAACCTACGTGAAATTAACTTCATGTTTGTACCCGTTGCTAATCTTTTTGGATTTATCTAAATGTTTTCTGAGGTCTCCACTCCGTGAGACCTCATATGTTTCGATCTTCACCTCCTATATTCACCACAGTCACTTTCCTTCCCTGCTAGCCTTAGTCCTCAGGGCCTCCTTGTAATGCTTGATACAGTCAACCATCCTGAAAAGAATCCTCTTCTTCCTAGACATCACTGGTGCATCTCTGGACTGCTTTTATTCCACCTATCTAATCAATCTTTTTATGTCTCCTGTGCTCTTCACACCTTCTGCCAATCCCCACTAAATGTAGGCGCTAACCAAGGCTCTGTTTTGGTACTTCTCCTCTATTGCGTTCACATTTACAGTGCTGTCTTTAACTTTGGTTTCTCATGGCACCTCATTTCGGATGACACATCCTTCCCTTCTTTCCCCTTGCCCATTTAAGCTTGAATCCTGAACAGCTTCCCAGCTGTACAACGCCAGGTGGCTCTCTGATCACTCATGCAGATTTCCCCAAAACATAGTTCTACATCTACAGTTCCTTTTCTCCAGGCAGCTTGTCACACTCAGTCGTTTCTACCAAGGGCAATGTAGCTCCCTCTTTTTCTGTGAGAGACTCTGGAGTGCTGTGTTACTCTAGCTTGCAAGTCGTTTTTAACCTCCAGTACAATGCTACATCTCCTAAAGGACAAGAGAAACGTTTGCCTTTCCTCCCCTTTCACTCATCAAAGTCCTATTTAACAATGTGAATATGTGTAAACAGGTCTATTGTAACACTCTTTGTCTGGCTCCTTCACACTTCTATTTCCCCTAGACATATTTTCTGATAATACTTCTAACCGCAGATTCCTCTCCTTGTGAATACTTCCAGGCACCAGACTAGATTCAGAGATTTTTCTCAGCAATTCCCTTGTACGACAGTAGGTGTCATCGTGTGCATCTGCATCAAGCTCATTGTGCACCAGAAATGGCATTGGACCACAATGTAACCACCACCTCTGTGCATCGATGTCAGTTCCTTTCTTTTCACACCTTTCGAAGCGAATCCAGAGCTCCCTGCCTCGATTTCTGTCTTCTGACACTTTTTTTAAAATGTCTCCAACTTTTCCAGTGTGCAAGGGACATATCTCACCCCAAATTGACAGGTTTTATACCTTGCACGAATTGCCACAAACAGATGTCCGTGATGGACCTTTGCATGGTCTGTGCCTGGTGTTTGGGCTCCTTGAATGTCTCAAAATCATGCAGCAACTGTGCTAGGATGAATCCTAAGACCATCTGAGACCGCAAGACCAACCTCTCTGTCATGTGTACCGTAGAAGGTCTCGGAGAGCGCGGTCCCAGTCAAAGTTGAGGAAACATTCTTGTTCTTGAGGCAGTTCCTGAGGAAGGTCGTCATTATGTCCTCCGGCAAGTCAAACCCCAAAAAACATAAGAAGTTGAAACATAGTTCCCCTTCTTCCACCCACTTTCCCCAGGAGAAGTCGTCTAGACATCAGGGTACCTCAAACTCATAGTATCTCTCCCACCTCAGAACCAATCAAGGCGCTAGTTACGATCCATCCTGAGTTTCCCAGGTCTATCAGCAATGCCACAGTAGATACAGTCCTTAAAAGAGCCATGCTGCAGATCTTCAGTACTCCGCCATCCCTCTAGAGCACCTTTGGGCTTCATGGATTGGACGAGGCCTCTTGTCAGGTTACCTCTGGCAGATTCGTCCAAGACACTGACTGTGCCTCCCCCAGCTCCTGGTCCGAAGCGTGCTCCGACTCCCCTTACAGCCTGAAGACCTGTGCCGGGGCGCCATGCGTGGATGCTCGCAGCGATGCCACTGAAGCCGGAAGGAGACCCCGTAGTCCTTTCGGACTCAGAAGCAAATTCAACATGACCTTGCTCAAACTCGTGCCCACCTCAGCCTATGACTCAACCCCAATCTGAATCCAGTACACTTTCTCTGCAGTTCAGATTTTCAGACCCAGAGCCAAAAGATAATAATGGTAATGACACCTCAATTATATGATGCTGAAAACCTGTTTCTTGACCGGCAAGAGGCTATTTACCTCGATACATCGTCTGACACCGGCCTAAATTATCCCTCTGGCCCCACTACCGAGGAGTCTGCCTCATTTGCCATGGTAATAAGATAAGCAGCATAAGTACTTGACCTCCATCATCCCGCAGTGGAAGTAAAAACTGCCAAAATAACAAATATACTGCAGCCATGGCAGACCTCTCCTCCCCTTTAATGAAGCGCTGGCGGACACTCTTTTGGGCACCTTGGTGAAGCCAGGATCTTGCCCTCCCATCAGTCGACAAATAGACAGAAAACACAGGCCAGCTCTGGGGTACCTATCTTTCCTCCTTCAGCACCAAACATCTTGTAGATCAGGCCTAAACCAGTGGGTTGAACCCAAATGCTTTCTCGAACACCCCCGCAGATTTCAACCACAGAGTCGAAGCGCATAGAGGCTTTTGGAAAGTGCATGTACTCATTGGCAATCTTTGCCCTCGGCGTTATTTCAGTCCATTATTTGCGTGTTGTGGGAAATGGTGGCCAAGATCTTGCCAGCAGTCCCAATTTGCCTTCCTGACATTTTTCAAATCTTTCGGGATGGCCAATACTGAGCGAAATGCTTGATTAGGTCGGGCCTGGACACTACCGACTGTCTGGGTAGGGCAGTTGGAACTATTGCTGTGCTTTGGCACCACACCTGGATACATTCTTCAGGATTCTCAAGTGATGTCCAACAATCACTCCTAAACATGCCCAGCAATCACTCATGAACATGCCCTTTGACGGCAGCCGTCTGTTCGGAGATGAGGCAGAATTGGCATCGGAACACTTTAAAGAGAGCAAGGTAACAGTTTGATACCTCAGGTTAGCACCACCTGCATGGCAGTTTTCCCAACACCCCTTTCCAGGCTTCAGAAGAGGCTTACAGCTGAGGCTACATCAGGCTTTGCCTCATCATCAACAGACCTCTCAAACATTTTGAGCCATAGTTTGGTGATCCTGCCGAGAGCATCCAGGCCCCCGGAATGATCCAATCTGCCGCCAGCCTCAGTGGCACTTTTCAAAACCCCTTTAGTTTGCCCTAAGCGGCACACAGTTACCCAGTTGGAGGCTAAATAACTTAACTCAATGGGTGGCAGAGCATTACATTAAGGCAATGGGTGCTCTAAATTGTTCAACGTAGCTATGCCCTACCCTTCCTTTACACTCCTCCAGACATGCCACTGACACCGCAGTGACTTCCATAGGAAACTTGTCCATTCTCCAACAAGACGTTAAACCTCTCTTTGAGAAGGGAGCTATAGAGAGGGTGCCGGCATCAGACGTCGGGACTGGTTGCTCCGCATGTTTCTTACTGGTGCCAAAGAACCTTTGACTCTGATCTATTTCAGATCTCCACCCTCTGAACTTCTTCCTCACAGAGGGCAAGTTCAATAGGCTCACTCTGGCACAAGTTCTGTCTGCCCTGGATCCAGGCAAACTTGATGGTGGCAATGGACGTCCAGTATGCCTATTTTCTCATCCCTACCCTGCAGTCCCATAGATAGTACCTGTGGTTCTAATTACGCCATGAACACTTTGTTCTCTGTGCTCCCCTTTGGCCTTACGAGTGTTTATGAAAGTGATGGTGGTGGTTGCCGCCGATCTTCAGAGGTTGGGATTACCAGTCTTTCCCTACCTCCATGACTGGTTATTGAAGGTGGGCTCACCACAGACAGTCGTAGACCACCTCCAGACAGCCAGTCTCTTGACATCGCTGGGGTTCTCCATCAACGTGCCAAAGTCATACCTGACTCCTTCATAGAGGTTCCCTTTCATTGGTACCATCCAGGGCATGTTGCTATTTTGATCCTTCCCTCTGCCTTTAGCCAGTCCTGGACATTTGGGCTATGGTTCTGATGTTTCAACCATTTACCGGGGTCTCAGTGAGAGCAACTCTGAAACGTTTTGGTCTCCTGCATCCTACTGGTGTACCACACCAAGTGAAACATGTGGACTCTGCAGTAGGATCTGAAGTTTCTGTGGGCTCAGCACCAAGGGAAACTCTCAGATTCCATTCAGGTGTCAGAAGAGACTCAGAAAGATCTGTATTGATGACTGCTAGACTGCAATTGGACCGGTGGCAGTTTCCTCTTCCTACCCCACCCACACCAAGAGGTTGAGACAGATGCATTCTGGCTGAGTTGGGGAGGCTATATGGGCAGGTGGAGATCAGAGGATTGTAGTCTGTGGCTGAAAGCCACTTCCACATGAACCTGATGGAGTTGTGGGCTGTTCGCTTGGCACCAAAAGCCTTCATTCCATGCATCAGTGAAACACAGATACAGGTTATCACAGACAACACTTCTGCAATGTAGTGCTGCAACAAGCAGGGTGGAGTGGGGTTGTGTATCCCGTACCTGGAGGCTCTGCGCCTCTGGAACCAGCTGGGTTGTCATGGCATCTTTCTAATTGTACAGCACCTGGCAGAATCTTTAAAGGCCAGACGGAATAATTCATCCAGCATTGTCTACTGGATCACAAATGGCGGCTGCACTCAGAAATGGTACAGGGTGCCTTTCAACAGTGCTGACACCAAGTGCGCGTCCAAACGTCTGTGCGTTGAAGTTCCGAAGGTAGTACTCACTCAGAGACGCCTTTTGGTTACACTGGAACTCTGGACTCCTGTATGCCTTCCTGCCTCCACCTATCCTGCCCAAAGTTCTGAAGAAGATTAAGAATGCCTGGGCCCAAGTTTTTTTATTGGCTCTGAATTGGGTCAGGAGAGTGTGGTCCCCAGAATTTCTGGCCCTGAGCATCTGCCCTCCAATTTGGCTGCCTCTTCAGGAAGCCCTCCTGTCACAACAACAAGACGAGGCAACCTACACCTCCATGCTTGGAAATTTGAGCTCTTACAGTTGATGGTCTTTGAACTCCCTCCTGCAGTAGTGAATGGGATTTTGACAGCCAGGCATTGCTCCGCTACGACTAAGCATGCTGTAAGAAGCTTGCTGTTTGCTGTTCTTCCCATCACAAAACAACCCTTAAAGGCTCAGTTATCAAATGTTCTTTTCTCCTTGTATCTGGCCCAGCAAGGCCTTGCTCTGGCAACAGGTAAAGGTTATTTGTCAACCTTATTAGGCTTTCTACATTTGCACGATGAACCATCTTTGTTTAAATCACCAGTTGTGATGCGCTTTTTTGTAAGGACTGAGCCATTCGTTCCTACCAAAATTCTTTGTGATGCCCCAGTGGAGGACCACCTCAGTCAGGTTCTCACATTCTTTTTTTTTTTTTTTGGTTTAAATTTTTTTTAATTGACATTTAAAACATTTGCCATGTGTAAAATCGTAATATACAGTTCGTCGTATAACGGAAAAATGCTGTATGCTGTGTTACAATACATTCAGATGTTACAATTTTATCAATTTCTTTCGTGTCATTTCAAGTTCTTCAGTCGGTGAAATGCATAGTACTCCCCGATGAGCATTCCAGGCCCCCCATTTTCTATCCCATTTCTTATGGCAACCTCTGATTTTGTAGAGTTCTTTTTCAGCTATCATACATTGGTCCATTGCCGCCACCCAACCAGTCAACAACGGCCTGTCCGCAGCCCCCCATTTCATGGCAATAGCTCTCTTTACCAGGGTATATCCCAGGGTGGTGAACTGCTGTTCTATGTCTGTAAGATCATTTGCGTCCCAAATGTTTAGGATTCCCAATGGGGGTTTCAGTACTAGTGGTTTGCCCAGTGCCTCTTGCATTTGATCTGTTGCTCGCTCCCAAATGTGTCGTATGTAGGGGCAGTCCCATAAAATGTGATAAAATGTAGCAATAGAGTTATAGCCCCGTAGGCAGAGCGCATCCTGTTGGGTCCCTATCTTGGCCAATGTCACTCCGGTGAGGTATGTCCTGTGTAGAATCTTCAATTGAATCAATTTGAAACGTTGATTTATAGCCGCTTCCCTGGGGGACATTAGGGCCGTCTGCCAGTCCTCGTCCTCGAGTTGTCCTATGTCGGATTGCCATCTGTCTCTAAGAGTAAGGAGGGGGTCTGGCAAGTTATTACATAGCTTGCGATAAGTAAGGGAGATGGCCTTAGTAAGGAGGGGCTCAGCTAAAAGTTGGTCCTCTAAGGGGGACGAGTCCGGGACATTAGCCAGGTCTGGTAGAGCCGTTTGAAGCGCATGTCGGATTTGTAGATAGCGGAAAATCTCGGTGGGCGCCAGTTCATGTTTCGCTTGCAGTTCTTTGAATGTAAGTAGTTTCCCTTTTTTTAGAAGGTCCCCGATCGTGGAGATCCCTATCGTATCCCATTTGTCGAACCCTACTTGATAGCATAATAATCCCAGTTGTTGGGATGACAACAGAGGCGTAGCTATTGTCAACTTTCCCTGCCATCCCAATCGTTTGTTAGCTTTCTGCCAGACTGCAATAGTTTGAGACATTGGACCGAGATATCTTCCCTTTCGGGGTTTGGTGTATAAGGCTCCTAGATATCCTTCCCGTCCAGTCTGATACCTCTCTAAGTGGTATGCCGGGCTAGATGGCGGACCATACAACCAGTGGTTGGTGGCCACTAATTGCGACGCCCAATAGTAGAGACGTAGATCTGGGAGTGCAATGCCTCCGTCGTACCAGCTCTTCGTCAATTTTCTTAAGGCTATTCGTGGTGTTCCTCCATCCCATAACAGTGTACGGACTTCCGCCTCCACCCCAGCGAAGTATGTGTCCGGGATAGAATAAGGGCAGTTCTGAAGTGCTTAGAGGAACCTTGGTAATGCTAGCATTTTAAATAGGGCCGCACGGCCCAACAGCGACAGTGGCAGCGACCTCCAGTGTCTGACATCTTCCTTTAATCGCTGCAGGGGGGCAGCGATATTGTGTTCATAAAAGATTTTGGGGTCAGGGGTAATGAAAATCCCCAGGTATGTAAAACCCTCCCTGGTTACTACCACCGTACAACCCTTGGGTAGTCTAGGCGTGGGGCCGTGGAGAACGTAAAGTATTGATTTTGCCCAGTTTATGGCATAGCCAGAGTATTTTCCGAAATTGGCAAAGATATTGAGTAGATAATGAATCGATGCGTCTGGGGAGGCTAAATAAACCAGAATATCATCAGCGTACAATGATATTCTATCTTCAGTATCTTCGTCCCATTTTAGCCCTCGTAAAGTGACATCGCGCCTTATCCACGCCGCCAGCGGCTCGAGAACCAGCGCGAACAACAGAGGGGATAGGGGGCACCCCTGCCTAGTTCCTCTGCGTAGCCTGAATACCCTCGAGGTGTGATTGTTAACTCGCACCTGTCCCCACAGGTCGGTATATAGCAAGCGAACCCAGGCTATGAACCGGGGGCCAAATCCAAAGCGTGCGAGCACTTCGAAAAGGTACGGCCATTCTATTGAATCAAAGGCCATGGAGGCGTCTAAGGACATAATCACTGCGTCTTCTTCCAGGTAGGGTTGCCTCGCAAGCACATTATGTACCCTACGAATATTCAGCGTCGTATTTCTACCCGTGACGAACCCAGATTGATCCGCGTGGACCAGGGAGGGCAATACGGCATTCAAGCGGATGGCCAGTAATTTCGCCAGAATCTTGGCTTCCGCATTTATTAATGAGATTGGTCTATACGACCCGCAACAGTCCGCTGCCTTCCCGGGTTTTCGTATAACTACTATAGCTGCCAACCTTTGATCCGGAGGCAGCATGCCCTTTTCCAGGCTCTCCTCATACATTAGATTAAGGTGGGGAGCTATCTTTACCGCCACAGACTTGAGAAACTCTATCGGGATACCGTTAGGTCCCATCGCTTTTCCTGATTGGACGCTGTATATAGCTGTACATAGTTCCTCATCAGTGATATCAGCCTCCAGGTCAGCTTTGTCCGTTTCTGATAGTAAGGGTAGGTTACTGTCCATCAGCAGTTGCCGGGATTCTTCCGACGTGTAGGTGGTAGATGGTGTGTACACCTTCTCCAAATGATCGGCAAACATTTCTGCAATGTCTTGTGGGTCAGATATTGTCGCGCCCATATCGTTGGATAATTCAGGCACCCATCTGTGTGCCTGCTCCCGACGCTCGAGCCAAGCCAGCATTCTACCCGCTCTCTCCCCCATCTCATACACTCTGTGTTTTGTGGACAATAAGCGTGCTCTCGCCTTTTCTTGCACAAGGACTTTATATTCATGGCGTTTGGTGAGGCGATGTGCTGTGTCTTTGCTGGGCGAGGAGTTATGGAGCGACTCTAGTCGTTGTAGGTCACTCTCTATTGCGTGTATGTGCTCGTTGTGGCGCCGAATATGACCCAGTTTTAATGCTAGCGCATGACCTTTCATCACTGCTTTATATGCCTCCCAAATTGTCTGCGCGGAGTCCACCGACCCAAGATTTTCTGTAAAATAGTGGTCAGTCTGTTCAGTCAGTTGGTCTCTTATGTCCGGTATCTTAAGGAGCCACGGGTCGATCACTATGGAGCTATGGTGCTGGGGGCGGCGGAAACTAAGTTCTACCCACACCGGGGAATGGTCCAAAATTCCACGTGGAAGCCCATGGGGATTTTGAAAATGGCCGACATCCGTCAGAAGTGTAAGGAAATAATCTATGCAGGACATGCTCTTATGCGCATTGGAATAGTGGGTATAATATGTCATTTGTGGTTGCAGAGAGCGCCATATGTCCGCTAGACCCATGGCCTGGGTGAATTCCGCCATGAGAGTGTTTGGTCTAGTGGCCGGTCGCTGGGGGTATCTATCTACTTTATCGTCCATAGTCAAGTTAAAGTCCCCTCCCATTATCAAGATACCGTCTGGCAAGTCCACCAATATTTTACCTAGGTCGGATAGCGCTGTTTTCCCCAGCGCCGGGGGGAGATACACCGAGATGACGTTCAACACTTTCCCCTCCCAGGTGGCCTCCAATATCGCAAATCTACCCTGTGGGTCCGCCCAGGTACGTGTGGGTGCAAGAGCTAGGCCTTTGCGAACTAGGGTACCTGTCCCCCTGGAGCCAGAGGTAAACCCTGCGTGTACTAATAGCTTATAGCCCCACCTGCTAAGGGCCTTGCAACTATTTCCTATTAGGTGGGTTTCTTGCAGCAGGACAATATCTGGTGCTTGTCGCTTTAGATACTGTGACACAACTCCCCTCTTTATCTTGTCTCCTAGTCCATTAACATTCCACGTCAGGGCGGACAAGTTGATGTCAGTGACAGTAGACATTGTGGAATAGGGTTGTTGTCAAAGAGGCGCAATCGGTAGCCCTCCCCCAGGGGGAGGAGACCAGGTCAGCTTGAACCGACACCCGTTCCAAAGGGGCCGAATACCCAATATGGGGGGATTGAACTACAGCATATCGTACAAATGGCATCTCCCGCGATCGGTACCAATTTACCAAGCCTTTTATGATTCTCGCTTCAACATGACAATTAACAAAAACAGAAACCTCAACTCGCCCTCCCCCCGCCCTGCCCCCCTGCCAGTGGATTTCAAACTACCCACCCCCCAACAAGGCAGAGTGCCTGTCGCCCCCCCCTCCCATGTGCGGGTGCCTGGTGTACAGCCATCCCACCCTCGCCGTAACTTAAGGATGGATACATATTACACGGCAATCAGAAAGATCCCCAGATGAACACCAAAGCGATTACATTGAACATGTCGCAAATTACCTGTGATAGCGCTCAATTTGACCCTAATAACTTCCCAGCTGTTAGTCAACCAGGGATCCGAGTCCCACACCCCTTATCCCCCCCTGCCATCAGTTGCGCTCAAATGTCCCAAGTGTCTTTGTGATTGTTACATGGAGCAGCGCCCCACCATCTACCCTCTCACCCCTTCGGAGCCACAGTGTTCTCCCCACGATTATCTCCTCCGTTGGTCGGTGGGTCGTTCTTGTTCCTGTCGTGTTTGCCATTGTTCCGATGTCCCACCCTTCGTCATCCCTCAAGCCAGTCATAGGTTTCCTCCGGGGATGAAAAGAACCAGATCTTTCCCTCCGACTCAACCCGGAGTTTGGCTGGGAAGAGCATAGAGTACTTGATTTCCTTGTCACGTAGCTCCTTCTTCACAGCCTGAAAGCTGCGTCGTTGGGCCTGCACTTTGGTCGTGAAGTCCGGAAAGAATGTGACGGTGCTGTTGTCTATTTGTAAGGGCGGTTTGGCTCCAGCCGTTTGGAGGATCACATTGCGGTCCCGGAAATTGAAGACTCTCGCAATGATAGGTCTCGGGGGAGCTCCAGGTTTGGGCCGTCCCCCAGGGAGTCGATGGGCTCGTTCAATAGAGAAATAATCGGACAGGCGTTTCGGCTGGAGCCTCTTTATCACAAGGTCTTCCACAAAGAGGTCCGTCGAGGGTCCCTCCGCTCGCTCCGGGACTCCCAGTATGCGTATATTGTTTCTGCGCGCCCGTCCTTCATAATCATCAAGCTGGCTTTCCATCTTCACCTGCTGGTCTTGGAGCCGGGCTACTTGTTGCTTAAGGAGGTCCGTGTCAGATGCTAATATAACTGTGGCATCTTCCACATCTTTTACTCTGGCATCCATTTTGCGTAGGTCCGCTCTGATGAGGGAGACCTCTATGTTGACAGTGTCAATTCGGGTCTCCAGAGATGACCGGACTCCCGCAATAGCCTCCATTACGCCTTGGAGGGTAGGATCAGGTTGAGAAGACTTGGGGTGAGGGTCATTTGTCCCACCCTTGGCAGCCGGGTCAGGTTCATCACCTGTTTTCCCCCATGCAAATTTTGCGAGTGACTTTTGGGCCGTTGCTTTGGGTCCCCTTCCGCTGGCCATTGCGAGGTGGGAATTGCCCCGTATGGACCCGGAGTCGGTACTCGCCGCTGCCTGCCCAGGGAGGGGAAATCTGACTGCGTCCCTCCCCGTCGGCCTGTCGGTTTTCCCGAGTAACTGACTGGTGGCAAGTTTCAACAGATGGGTGCCACTGATTTCGGGCTCCGGGATTTCCTGAGGGCTAGTGTTCTGATGAGGCGGGGGCGTGATGCGGCTTATAGATCTGGCTAGGCGCTATCTTGGGGCGCGGCAACTCCGGCCGGGTCGATGGCGGCTTCAATTATCCCCCCGTGCTTCACCCCCAGTGCTGTCGTAATATGTCCTGAACACGACCAACAGGGCCACACCCAGCGTGGGCTATCTGTGAACTGGCCGGTTTGCAGCGTCGTTATGGGGCAGCCACTTGACAGGGTGGCTCGCCGGGGTGGTAGCGTATCTCTATAGATGTCCCGGGATTCCGTGGGGGGGCCCCCGGCGCCACCAGGTCCCCGCCCGGGGCCTCAGGTAGTAACGGGCCCAGAGGGGGGGAGCACGCGTCAACTTCCACTGATCTGCACCCCCCCCTCCTCTGCAGCGGTGTGTGTGGATTCAGGTAGGTATCAGTGGGTACGGGGCCACCCCAGGTCCCCAGAAGAGTCTCCGGCACAACCGCCAAGGCCACTCACCGCCCGGATCAGGATCTCTGCTCCGGGTCACTACGTCTCCTGCAGCTGCACTTCAGGGGCCTCACTGCGATGTTCTTGCCCTCAGGGGATCAGTGGGCAGTAGGTATGACCCCCGGCCCTGCCCGGCAATTCTCCAGGTCAGCTGGGAGTCTGGAAGCGGCCGCCGGAACACCCATCCGCGACCAGGCCTCAAGCCGGGGCCTCGATTTAGAAGCAGGCCGGGGGGGGGGGGAGGGACGCGCCACACTCACCCCTCCTGCGCGTCACCTCCAGCTGGACAGATGGGTCACAGACGGCCCACGGCAGACTCCGATGCCGCGGGGGCCGCCCCTCGGTCACCAAGGCGTCCCGCACACCAGTGCACCGCTCCTACCCCTCAGCCGAGAGGAACTCAGGAGCAGGCCGCCATGTTGTCGCCGGCCGGGTGTCGGGGGCGCCGCTCCATCGCTGCGTATCTCCTCAAGTCGGGCTCAAAGCGCCCGATGCTGGCTTCGCCGGTGTCCACGGGATCCTGCCCCTCACATCAGGGGGAAGGCAGTTGATTTTAGGCAGGATGTGTGGAAGAAAGACGGCGAGGATGGCGGAGCCGCTTCAGAACGCGGCCATTCCTCTCGGCTGCTAGCCACGCGCCCCCAGATTCTTGATGTGCACCCCCAGATTCTTGATGTGCACCCCATTTGAGCCAATGCACAGTTGTTTTCTATGGTTGGTCACATTTGAAACAGTGATTCCCATTGCAGTAACGTCAGCCCGTCGCATGAGTGAGCTGCCAGCACTTTCCATCCAGGAGCCGCACAGGACCACCTTTCCTGACTTGTTGGTGCTAAGGACCAAGGCAGTATTACTTCCAAAAGTTGTAAACATCTTTTCATGTTGGGTAATCTATCACCCATCTGGCGTTGGTCACTCCTCCCCATCCATCCAAGGAGGAAGAGAGCCTTAAGTTTTTTCATAGATCGCACCAAAAGTCACTGGGAGGACTATCTGCTCTTTGTAGGTTTCCTGGGGCAAAGAAGGGAAGATCAGCACATAAACGGGCCATCTCCAGATGGATTGTACTTTGTATTAAGATCTACAATGGTCTTCATAAGAAACAGCCTCCAGAAGTCTAGCTTGCTCAATCCACCAAAGCTAAAGCCACTACGACCGCACAAGCACGTGCTGTGCCAGTTTTGGACATCTGCCAGACTGCAATATGGATGTCCGTTCATATGATCACGAAGCACAACCGCCTGGATAGCCAGGTCCAGCGGGAAGGGCACTTTGCCCATTCAGTCCTGCTGGATTTCTGAGCCATTCCACAGACCCTCTAGCTGGTGGACGTACAGCTTTGGTATCTATTCAGAAGGTGAGGAATCTGCAGGAAGAAGTATCCATCAGAAGAAAAAGTTACTTACCTTCAGTAATGCTCTTTTTGGTGGATACTCCATCTTACCACAGATTCCACACCGTCCCTCCCTTTTCCTCATTCTGTGAAATGGACTCCTTTGGTCCTTATTTAAAAAATTCCAGGTAGAGATCTGCATGCTGGTACAATCTGATTACTAGGTTTGTGTTTGAAGGTGCAGATAGAAAGAAATTGATGTCGGCACGCGGAGGTGGTGGTTATATTGTTGCTGCAGCGTCACTTTTGGGGTGGGATGAACCTGTTCTGAACCACACGACACCACCTACTGGCACACAAAGAAGATCCTGAGAAACATCTCCAGACCCAGTCCGGCACCTGGGGGTATTGACAAGGTGAGGAATCAGGGGTTGATACAGTAACCACCAGAAACAGCATTACTGATGGTAAGTAACTTGTTCACTTTATGTACAAATCCTTTTCAGCCTTGCTTCCCCAGACACACACTCACATTATGTTGCTGCTGCTGCCAGGCTTTCAGCTAAAAGCTTTAAAAAAAAGGGTGGCTCTGTACCATTTGCTTATATTAAGTTGGCCGCCATGGTCATCTACTTCCACTACATACTTCTCAAAACCTCACCCACTGTATCTGCCACAACCTGTGTTTTGAACCAAACCTTGCATCACTCCTTGTCACTTTCCATCATTTACCCTCATTACTCACCCTCCATTAAAATATGCTTCTCCTGGGTCTGTCAGTGACTGTTCCCTTCCCACGTTCAGAACCCACTCTGGAAAGTGAATTGTCTTCTCACCTATTGCTGAAGGCCCTTCATTGGCTGTCCATCCACTAGAAGAGGTTATTTTCTTTAAAAAATCACACTCTGCTGTACAAGGGTCTGACCATCATCAAGAGCCTGCTTTCCTTAAGACCAAAGGGAACTGTGTGTCCCTTTCGGACCTTCAAGAATCACTTCATTTGGTCTATTAGTTGGACCGTCCCTCTGGAATAACTTGTAACTGAAGTTGTGTTTATATAGCGCTTACTATCACTTACAAGGCGTATAAGACCCTTGTGTCGGGCAGCCCATTGCTTCAGAACTCAGAGTTAATGGTTAAACCATTGGTTATTGGGCAGTCCTATTAGTCTTGTGCCCTCAAAGAAACCATTACTTGCATTTACTCCAATTTCTTTGTGGAAGAACAAATTAACAAGTGTGTGTCATTTACATGGTGCTTACCACCCAGATGAGGCATTGAAGCATTGAATCCAGTTGGATTACTGTAGTGCTCTCTACCTGGATATTAATAAGACTGTTCTTGCTAAACTGCAGCTTGTTCAGAACGCTGCAGCCAGATTAATTCTTGATATCCCTAAATTTCAATCAGTCTCTGAGGGGATTCAGAAGCTTCACTGGCTACCTGTGAACAAACAAATGACCTTTAAGGCTCTTTGTATGGTTCACAAAGCCCTGGACAATATAGGTCCAGGACAACTCAGGAATTTGTTTCAACGCTACATTCCTTATAATCTGCTACTTTCCTCAGGCAAAAATCTTCTAGTTGTTCGTAGGTACAGAAAATCAAGAGCCTTTTCAGTGGCTGCATCGAAGATGTGGAACTCGCTTCCTCATTCGATCTCCAGGCTTCACTCTCACGCTTCATTTCGCAAGGCCTTGAAGACCTGGGTTTTTACACTCTAATTGTCAGCCAGCGAGCTCTTTCCTTGCCTTCTCCTCCCTTCTTAAGACTAACTGCTATTAGCCCATTGACGCCATTTGGCATTAGTTGCCCTTTAAAAGTCTTTTTTATTCATTCAAGCATGCTGCTCGGAACAACTTTCAGAAGGAGCTGTTATGATCTTTGAAATGATGCGCTTTTTGCAGAAATAAAATAATAAAGATCAGGGTGAGAGGAGGCATGCAGACAATGGCCATTCGAAAGAATAGAGGCAATTATCGGACGTTTTACTGCAAAGTCAGTTTTCATGCAGCGTTTTAGGAATTGCTTTAGGAATACAGAGGATTCCTTTTTGAAAGCATGCAATCTGAAGATGCAAACCTTTAGAAAGAGATGGCATTTGAATGTGCATAGTGCTATATTGGTAACTATTGATAGGCACTAGAATCAGCTGAACAGCATTTCCACTGCTAGGCTATGGGTAGAACACCGCTTCAACAAGAGCAGTTGATTAATTCGTGGGTTGGAAGCATAAAGTAACGGCTCAATTACATACCAGTAGATGTTATTGTTTCTAGTCCAAGTTTTACCTTTCACGGTTTCGGCTTGAGGGATGTCCCACCACCGAGACAAGCAGTAAATAATAATTAAGCATGTTTTGTCCGTTTTCTATGTCAGTCACTCACCCCCTCTACTTAACACTTCCTGGAGTATGAAGACCAGTGTGTTTTCAGCGCCTGCAGTTTCAGTACAAAGCTCATTTTAGTATTGCACGCGCCTCTTTCTTTCTGCAGTGGCTGAGCGATTTCTTCATTCTATTCCCGAGTTCCAGCACTATTAGGCCACAATGAAGATAGCTGTTGCCCTTGATAAATAAAACAGCATAGCTGTATCAAAGTTAGGGCACCTTTTAATTCCGGTGTGTAGTTTAAGAAAGAGATAAAGGGTAAAGGCACACTTCCTTTACTAAAAGCAGAGAAAGAAATGTACAAAGTACCTGAAAAAAACTGAAGAAATGTAAACACAAGTCATTGAACTGAGCAGCCTGTTAACCCTAAATATAAAAGATTCCACCTTTTTCTAACTGTTGAGGCAGATATCTATTAGACATAATTGGCACACAGATTGGACAGAAAAGCAACCAGAGAGACCTCGGTGGTTCAAAAGAGTGTTCATCTAGAAAGTAAGCGCTTACGGGTAGTGGGTGCTACCAGGGTTCACACACAATTAGTCAGGACCCAAATGTGGCTGTAGCACATGCGTATTTGGTGGTATCTAGAAATAATTCACTGTTACACTGCTGTAACACTGCAATTTATTAAATGTTCTAAGTGGAGTTAATTCAAACCCACAGCCTTTATTGCACTAGTTTGGTCAGAGAGAAGATTTCATTCAGAGCTTTGTGCCACCAGAAAAAAGAACTAATGGTCAAGTGGTCTGGATTCAAGTAGAAAACAATTCGAAAGGGCTTTTTACTTTACAAATGTTCTACCACTCAACGGGCCCGAAAACCACTTTTCCCAACTGGTGATCATAGTCTTCCAGTTCGGAGGTAGAAATCACATTCTGTGTCCACTCCTTGGTCTGCTCTCTATGGATTTATTTGGAATTAGCCTCCCATCCGGTCTAATAATCTGTACTTCCGAGTTAAAAGTGCACATGAACATTTCGGCCTGCAGTCCTTAGAGGAGATGAATTATTTTTTATTCTGTTAGTTTGCTCACACTTTGAGTTTTATCAAGGCTGTAAAGTCCTGTTTTGTAAAGTGTTTAAGTACAATGATTAAGTATCCTGTTAGTGGGGGGGCGTGGCCGAGCCGACGGCAAAGATGGCCGCCAGCGAGTGAAGCTCCAGTAATCAGCCGGCCTCATGAGCGATTTCCCCCGAAGAACGCCCGCATTCGGCCCTTAAAGGCAGCGCTCCAGGTGGTGGAGGTGATGCGGCTGCCTGAGTGCCGGGCGCCTGCATCTATCTGAGGCGGAGATTCGTCGACCTCAAGGCGGAGTGGGGCCGGTGCAGCCGCGTCTGGCGTCCCGGGGCACAGCGTGGAGCGCCCGCCCGCCGCCGTTGGAGTTATCCGCTGGATTGCGACTCGTCGGACCGGGTGAGTCGGGCCCGAGCCTGTCGCGCTCCCTTCCCCTCCCCTGCTGTCCCGGTCTGCTGCGGCTGCTGGGCTGACCGCTCCGCCCCCGCTGCCACGTTTTCCTGAGCCCGTGAGGGGGATAGGGCCCTCCGGCCTCTACCACTGGGGGTAGGACGCTGGCCTGGCACTGCGGCGGCCGCAGCGGAGGCGGGGCCGCGCTCGGCGGCCACCCGGTACTGGAAGGCGGCCCCATTTGCCTGCGATGACTCCCGGGAGTGCCTTGGAGAACAGCGAGACGGTGCCTGGCACGCATACTAGCTGACCCACCCGCAGTGCCGGATTGCTGCAACTCTGCCTGAGGTGCATAAGTGAGAACTGCTGCGCTGTGCCCACCATTGCAATCTGGGATCTGAATGGCTGCACCCCGCCTGCACTGTGATACCCTCCATTTGACATTATAATTTTCATATCCCCAGGGAGCAGTGCCGCCATCTTACTTTGCCCCGACCAGCAGGCCTGAGCTCTCGTCCAGTTTCTGAATTGGTTCCATCCTGCTCCCCTGAGCTCTACGTGGCTGGCACAAATAGACATCTCTGCCACTGGTTGTGAGCACCTCATCACTGCATGGTCACCCCCCCCCTTCCTTCCACCTTCCTGCGTTCACGGAATGGGCCGCAAGGACCCCAGGCAGCGAACCTTGCCTTTTGAGAAAGCGAGTGACAGCACGACATCACACAGCACAGACATGGCTGAAAAGGGTCCTGCCACGGCGCCTCCTGTGCCCTCAGAGGCCTCCGTTGCCTCATTGCTGCTGGAAATGAAGGTGGGATTTAAGGCGCTAGACTCTCGCTTTGACTCCCTAGACCAGACGATCGCATCATTGGGCGCCAAGGTGCAGGGACATGACAGATGCCTCGATGTTGCTGAGGCTCGTGTCTCTGACCTGGAGGACGGGACAGCACAATCTCTGAAGCGGTTGGAGAGGGCAGAGCGTCTGCTTAGGGAAGTGGCCATAAAAAATGAGGATTTGGAGGCGCGTGGACGCCGCAACAATGTCAGCATAATGGGGGTTCCGGAGACGACATCAGCAGGCCAAATGGCCCTCTTTGTCGAAAAGCTACTTACGGATCTGTTTGGGAGTGAGGCATTTACACCTGGCTTTGTTGTTGAGCGGGCCCATAGGTCACTGGGACCTAGACCGAACCCGGGCCTCCCCCCTAGACCCATCATTGCGCGCCTGCTGAATTTTAGGGACCGGGACACAGCGCTCCGACTGGCATGAGAACGCGGCACGGTTGAATGGCAAGGGTCCAAATTGGCATTCTACCCAGACTTCACTCCAATGGTTCAGGAGGCACGACGCAAGTTCCTGGGGGTCAAGGCTACGCTACGAAATCTTGGACTCAAATATGGCATGCTGTACCCCGCGAGACTGAAGGTGGATGTGGGCAGCAGATCGAGAATATTTGACACCCCCACAGAGGCCCAGGAATTCTGCCGCACGCACAAAACTCGGAACTCACAGAACACGGCGGAGAGTGCACTCGCTTCCCCACATCATAGTGGCTCTGTCGCTAGCGTGGACCTATTTTCGAACACTGGCGCTGAATAAGGGTGCCTTGCATTATCTGGTGTGCTTTATATTGTTGAATTGGGAAATCGCGTTGTTTGATTTGTTGTTGCTATACAGACACGGCACTAGGCCGGCTTGATTCTGGGCCGCCACCCCCCTCTGGTGAATCCGCAAAGTTGATTTATTGTCTTTTGGGGCCCACTTATTGGACCACAATCAGTTGCCCGGCGATCACTATGATTCCTGAGCGCGTTATCTTGCGAGGGGTTGGCCGCCTTAGGGTTGGTAGGTGGCTCGGTGGGGGGAGGGGGGTTATGGGTAAGTTCACACACCATGAATGTTCTAATTTACACTTTATTTTCACATTGCCTGCTGAGTTACCATCGCACTACAGACATGACAGGAAGATGTTTCCGCACGATTAGGTAATATACAGGGGCCTTCAGCCCTTACCCTTATGACCTGGAATGTCCGGGGCCTTAATAATACTCGTAAACGGCGCCAGGTGATTCATTACCTCCTCCGACACAAGGTCGATATAGTCTACTTACAGGAGACACACCTCCCCCCCACTGATTCGGCTCAATTTGGTGCTAGCTGGGGCACACATAGATATTTTGCCAATTATAGTAATTATGCTAGAGGCACGGCTATACTGATAAACAAGAGAATCCCCTTTACTCTTATTGATGTGACCCGTGATCCAGTGGGTAGATTTGTTATAGTCACGGGAACCCTGTACGGCCATAAAGTTACTTTAGCTAATATATATGCTCCTAATGTTGACGCCCCCGAGTTCTTTCACGACCTGAATGCCCGGGTTGCGAAACATGATCCGCAAGCGCTACTCCTAGGGGGGGACCTAAATTTATTAATAGACCCCACACTAGATAGCTCGTCCAACGCACCAGACGCTAAACCGTGGGCGAGGCGATCCTTGAAGGCTCTCTGCGCTCAGTACTCACTGATTGACATTTGGCGACAGCGCAATCCCAATCTCACCAACTACACTCATTACTCTGGCCCACACGGTACCTGGTCGAGGATAGATTACTGGCTTCTCTCTCCCTGCGTTGTGGGTTGGTTTAGTTCCCTCTCCACACTCCCCAGCACATATTCAGACCACTCCCCAGTGACCCTGCATTTATTGTTCCCACGCCCGGAGGGGTATGAAAGACAATGGCGGTTCCCCAGTAGGGCCCTCCTGGATGAAGTGTTTAAGGCAGAGGTGCGCGAGGCAATAGAGGACTATTTCGAGATCAACACTGGCTCTGTGGACACAGCGGCGGTTCTGTGGGAGGGCTTCAAGGCAGTAATAAGGGGGGTATGCATCTCCAAACAAGCCGGAGTGCTCCGGGATCTCCGTAACACGTTGGCCCGCATTGAACAAGATATTACCCGGCTGGACTCGCGACTCTCTTCCCTCCCGAATCCAAATGACCAGGCGGGAAGACTCGCCCTATTGACAGAATATAGAGACACGGCAGAAAAAGAGATACTATATATGGGGAAGTATCAGACAGCGCGCAGGTACGGCGAGGGCGAACGTCCTGGCAGAGTACTGGCACCCTACAGCAAATCCTACATAACTGAACTGCACTCGGACTCCGGTGCCATATTGTCTACCACATCGGCCATCAGGGATGAGTTCCTAGCCTTTTACACCACACTATACTCCTCAAGGGCTGACTCGGATGGCACTGCCCAGACTGCTTATCTAGACGAGATCGCGCTCCTGGAGTTCCTGGAGAAGCACATGCTCGACTTCATGGCAGAGCCCATATCAGTCACAGATGTTGTGTTGGCCATAGACACCCTGCGAAGCTCCTCTGCCCCGGGGCTGGATGGCTTCACCGGTGATTTTTATAAAGAGTTTAAGGACATATTGGCCCCTCAATTAATTGAGGTTTACGCGGAGGCATTGGAGAGGCAGATTCTCCCCCCCACGCTACGGGAGGCCGTAATCATACTACTTCCGAAACCCGGCAAAGACCACAAACAATGCGGTTCATATCGACCGCTGTCCCTCTTGAACTTAGACTACAAAATTCTAGCCAAAGTGCTCGCCAATAAACTTTCACAACTAATGGAATATATCATTTCCCCGATGCAGTCTGGTTTCGTTCCCCGGCGGTCCACATCCCTGAATCTCCGCACGTTGTTCGCTGTGCTGCACAGAATACAGCCCGAGGTCGCCGCGGCTGCGGTGTTATTGGATGCCGAAAAGGCGTTCGATTCTTTAGAATGGCCTTTCCTTGTAGAAGTGATGCAACGCATGGGACTGCCTTGTGGCTTTATCTCCACGGTCTCCTTGTTATATAGTCAGCCATCGGCGCGGCTCCGTCTGAACGGCACCCTGTCCGAGCCGTTTCGGCTATATCGCGGGACCAGACAGGGCTGCCCCCTGTCCCCGCTCTTGTTCATTTTAGCCATGGACCCTTTAGTCAGACATCTCCAGGAACACCATTTGCACAGGGGACTTCAGTTCCACACTGGTCCATTACTTGCCTCTCTATATGCCGACGATACCATCCTTTATGTCCGGGAGCCACACATCAACCTGTCCCCTCTTATCCGGGAAGTCATCCGTTTTGGTCGGTTTTCAGGGCTAGGTATAAATTGGCACAAATCAATCATATTCCCGCTTACAACTGGCACTGCCCAATGGGAATGCGAATTTCCCCTAGAATGGTGCCAGGATTCGGTAAAATATCTTGGTATACATATTCATCTAGACACCACTCAAATCATTCGCTTGAATTACGGGCAGACTTTTCGAATGCTGGAGGAACAGGTCGAAAGATGGCTACGTTTGCCACTGTCTCTGGCTGGCCGGGTGGCCATATTGAAAATGGTGGTGCTTCCCAAGTTCTTATACCTTTTTAATAATATCCCGATCCCCCTCACGGATGGATTTTTCCGCACTTTGCAGACGCTCATGACTAGACTGGTATGGGGTGGGAGGAGACCGCGAGTTCGCTGGACTACCATGACGCTCCCATACGATAGGGGCGGGTTCAATGTGCCGGACTTTCATCTCTATTATTTGGTAGCGCAATGTCACTATGCGTTCGCTTGGTTCCACCCGGATGCACGCATACCCTTCCTGCGACCAGAGGCAGACCTGGTGCTCCCTGACAAATTAGGCGAGGTGCTTCCCGGAGGCTTTCCACGTGACAAACACGACATACAGACGGTGTCCACAACTGCGTGGGGTAAATTGAAAAAGCGTACGGGCGCCACACACTTATACTCCTCCGCCCTGCCCCTACCCAATGCCAGATGGTTCCCAATCACGGGTGAGAGGCTAGTGCAGAACACGTTGACTACGCTGGATATTACAAAAGTGGGTGATTTTTTCCCAGGGGGCCATGTGTTCTCGATAGACGAGGACGCCCGGTTTACCGATTGCAACTTCATGACGAGATTCCTGCTGAGCCGCATGAAGTCTTCGCTGCGCGCTACCTTCCCCACAGACCCGACTGAGCCTGACTCTTTCCCCCCACTCACACTGGTGTTGGAGACCCCCGGCGGAACACACCTTATCTCTAAAATGTATAAAGCCTGCGCCGGGATGCTGCCGGCGGACGACTCCAGCCTTAGACAGGCCTGGGAGGCGGACACGGGGTGCACCATCACGGATGAGCAGTGGGCCAAATGCTGTGAGGCCACCAAGGACCTCTCACTTAACAGTCGCCACAAGCTGTTACATTTTAAATTTCTCCGCCGCGCTTACTTTACCCCAGCCTTGGCACATAGGATAGACGCCGAACGGCCACACACCTGCTTGAAATGTAACGCACCACACGCTGATTTTATACACTTGGCATGGACATGTCCCCGTTTGCAATCCTATTGGTCGGAGGTGCACGTGACCCTGGGGAAGATAATCGGAATTTCAGTGGTCCCCATTCCCGAGATAGCCCTGTTAGGGTACACTACACAGATTCCTAAGACAGTCAGGAAACTAGCATCATTGGGGCTGTTATTAGCTAAGAGAGAGGTGGCCATTCACTGGGGCAGGAAGTCTGCTCCTAAACTGCAGGATTGGCTGGGGAGTCTGGCACACTGCAACACCAACGCTGAAATATACGCAGGTCTTATGCCAGCGAAGTCGCGGCCGCGGGACATTTGGGGGCCGCTGAGGTCCTATTTCGAGACTGCCAAGCGAGCCTCTGCCACACAGGTGAATGCTGGGTTGGTGCCTGAGGGGGTGGGCTGAGGGGATGTTTTTCTTAATTGTGCCATGACTTTCCTTTCAAATTTGGAAGGTTGGCTTCTGCCGTGTTCCATTGCTACATATGGGAGATACTGCTGGTTGGGATTCTTATCTCTGAGACGGGTGACTGAGGGTGGGGGGGGGAGGGTTGGGCTGGATTACCCCGGTATTGGACTGGACCATGATGTAGTACACTATAACGTTCATCACAGTATATGTACCTGTCAGGCACGATTTGATCGATATGTAAGATGACTGTTTGCAATGCAATGTGACTATTATTCTATAACTGAAAAATAAAGTTTAAAAAAAAAAAAAGTATCCTGTTAGTGTTCATTCTTTGCAAATAATAAGTAAGACTTCTGGTCAACTGGTTATTAGCGTGATCTTAAGATGCTTGGGCGAGGTGTATCCTCAGCAGAACATTCGCTGGTGGTGTGCTCATCTAGACTGGGACACTAATAAATGTCTTCCGTGTAAGAACTGTGTACCAGACCGTCCATCAGCACTGCCAGATTATTGAGTATTTATCCAACTAGTACATGAAAAAAAATATTAAAATAATAGATGACCCCGCTTTGTGAATACCCTTAATACTAGAAGAGTGACAAAAAATGTAATTCTAGCAGTGTGACAAAAAATCCACGGTTCTGCAAACTTAAGTAATGATTGTATTGATTTAAGCTAAAATATTACAAGCTCCTGCATATGCATATCTTATCTTTGATAAAGGGTTTACAAAAGGCGGCTCATATCATTTCATTTCTTTTTTTTTTTTTAACAACAAAATCTTTATTATTAACCACAAACGGCCTGTGGGCCCAATACAATATTATGACTCAACCTGCTTCAAGCATTGCAAAATTAACAATTATAAGAAGATTTAGTATTAACTGAGCATCTTCTATATTATTGCACATATCAGGCCCTTCCCGCTCATATAAAACAACCTTCCTCTCTCTACCCTCCCCCGTGACCAATGCTGTGCTGTCCAATAACATTCATACGTTCTATCTACAAAGGTCTGTTCTGTACAGCTTTAGGCGGTCATCTTCCCAACCCCTACAGGTCAAGTGTGGATCTAATCATCTCTCCCCTCTAACCTGTCCCCATCTTGTAGGGAGCCCCTCAGCGTGTCCGGATCTGGGTCCTTCAGATGGTCCACTACATTCTCCCATGCTCGCACTATGTCAATCGAGCCGCGCCCTCTCTCCATAGTATTTCCTTGCTTAGTCCTTTTTTTTCATCTTGCAACTTCTATCCCCCATTTTGATGAAGCAGAGGGTCTCGCAATTCAAACTGTTTCTGTACCTGTCACTGACATCTGCATTTCGTATTAAAACATGATGACTGCTGAGAGTAAAACCTCCATGTTTCAACTGCACAGCATGTTGTATGATAGTGGTCTTATCGGTGTCTTTCTTGTGGTTGTGCTTCCTGATCATTATCTTAACCTTGATTTGCTCAAGGTGGTGAAGTCACAAGGGCACTTGATTATGTTGCCAGTTTACTCAGCCTATACGACTACCTTAAGTGTTTTCATGATCAGGAGAAGCACTTTCGAGGAAAGTGACCATCATAATTTGCACCAAAGCAGTTGAGCAGCCGCAGAAAAGAGACTGTATATTTTAAAAACGGATATGAAATAGCATATTCTCCAAAGCTTTTAAGCAACTGCCCTTTGGATTACAGTTTAGTCTAATCATTGTTTCATTCTTGAATCTTGTGTGTTGATGCTGTATGGTTACATTGCTACATAAACCACTTACAAATAAATAAAAAAGACATTTATAAATAATATGATGACAATCACTGATAACAAGCCTCTCCCTGTACCTGTGGTTGGATGCTTGACCCAATTCCAATAATAATGCATATAGTATTTTTGTTTAGAGCTTTACACCACCATGCGTCAAATTTGAATCACAGGGAAGCACAGGAAGTAGATATGAAAGAGTCAGAGAAGTAAAGGGAATGATGTGTTTGGGAAATAAGGAAGGGAAGCGCTCTATGCCATGTAGTGGCAAAACCAGAGCTTTCTGAGAGACCAGAGAAAGGGGCGGGAATGGAGCAAAAGAAGAAGGGAAATAAGAAAGTAGCATGGGGAGTGGGTAGAGACCATGTTACGTTATGATGGTTGCTTTTGTACTGCTGGGCACATCCTTGCAAGACACCTGACATCATTGGTGGCTGTGGCCATTAGCAGCAAAGATCTTGGGGCCAGGAGTTATTAACAGGTAGGCTATGTTCAAAGTGGCTAGCATCTGTCTTGACTTTGCTGTGCCCAGCAAAAGGTGACTCATTTGCTGAAGAAACTTTCTATGTACATATTGGCATCAGTAGGTTCATTGCAGATGTGAGCAGGAAAAGGTTACTGTCCATCCTCTAAGATCTTGTCATGAGATATTCAAGGGTAATCTTTTGTTTTCCCTTCTGGGGTGTAGAAGTGATATGGGGTTATGTAGAATGAGATGTTGCTTGTGAGCGGCTTTATGTGGGTCTGTGAGATGATGGTGGGCATATGCAGATGTACTCGCCTTTCATGAAGACTACATGAGATCTAGCAAATAAGAGGTTCATGTGGGGGCTTTGTGTTGGTCTTTCTGAGATTTGTGTGGGGCTGCAGTGTTTTTTAGTGGACATTTGTGAGGTGCTATGGGCTAAGCATGTTACATCGGCCATTTGCAAAGCAATGATGATGCTCTAGGCTGCCAGTGAGTACTGCAGCTGAGAGGGAAAAGGAGGGAAAAGGAGCACCATGATGCCATGTCATGATATTTTTTTATGTACAGCACTTTACCCTATAGAAGCTTGTACCATGCAGATTCTGATACAAGGCACGAGAAGCAAGGAGAAAGGTAGATTTATTCCTTACGAACGCTTCACCCACCAGCCCAAGTAACCACTTTCTCCAGGAACGCCCTCAACCTTCATCTCACACTCACACAGTCATAACCTCATTACAGGGGTGTGGAATTTAATAAAATATCTACTTGTCCATGGGGCAGGTTGCTTCATAAATGTACTTGTCCTGTAACAAAATCCACTTGTCCCTTTTGTGCAATGTAATGTGGCAACAAATTATGGCAGTGATCTCATTATATAAGAGCTCAGATATAGCCTCTTTGATTATGCCAGGCTCATACCATAGTAGAGTTTGAATACTAGCCATTCCCTTATGTTGCCACGTTTCCTCAGATCTACATACTGGGGCCGAAGGTAGTGGTAAGCAATAGTTCCAGGCTTGGAATGCCCGTTTGAGTCTGTGCAAACCTACTAACTTGATAGTTTTAAGGATTTTCACCAACTCTTCTCTAATCTTTTCCCATACCGAGAAAGGTTGGAACTATACTCCTGACAATGGCAGATGTGAAACTTCTTCCAGAGTTGAGAAAAAAGTGGTTGGAAGGAAAGTGAACTTGCAAACACTCATATTTTCACATGAGCAAATCTACACATGCATATTTGCTCATGCTAAAATGCAGTTCACGAATATTTCTTGGCCTACTTCTGTAAATTTTTGTGAATTTACGAAAGTTGTATATCTGCACTTAATGTAAGGGCATATACCATTGGCGCACTTTTGAGACTTTCTTTAATAATTAGGCCCCTAATTAGTTTTGGCGTTTACCATGACCTTTTGTGTTTATTAAAAATCTGTCTCTCTCTCTCTCTCTCTCTCTGTCTTATCGGCTGGCTTCACTGTGAGTGACAGCATTCTGCTCTTTCACAAGGAGCATATCGGCACACAAAGTAGTTTTGTTCAGTGCCAGAAACTACTGTGGCAATGTGTGCTTTTTGAGGCCAAAAACAATTTTTGCTTTTGCCAATGTATGTTATAATGGTGAGGGCCCAGCAGCTCCCACAACAATAAGGTTTTACAAAAACCATGCCAAAACAAGTCATACATTGACAAAACCAAAACCCTGACCATCAATTTCAGACCTGCTGGCTTTGCCAATGCTTGTTTATTTTTCCCACAATCTTATTGAAACTGGTTACACTGATTTTCCATTATGAATATCTTTGGGAAATGCTAGCATACATCAACACATTTTACTAAATGATGTTGCAAGGAAATGGTACTTAAAATTTTACAGTAGTTTAGCCAAATGTTTTTTTTCTTACTTGAATTTTTTTGTGAACATTTTATTTTGAAAGCAACGACTCCTCAAGCTTTCTTTCAAGCTTCTGCAAATATTTGCATCTAATCAGAGAATATTCTGGGAGCATTATATATAGCCTCATATTGCTTAACTTTGAAAACGTGTGTACACATTTTTATACTGTCCCCGCTGTCAGTGCAGTCTGATCTTACAACATTTACTTAGAGCGCTCACCCTAATAATAAAGGCTTTGCATTAATAAACCATAAATACAAGTTTGAACAGCATTAACACGTGCACACAAATATTACCTTAACTGTAGACAATGCTCTGCCCTGAGCCATAATGTGTTACTGTAAACTGGCAGCCAAAGGGTGTGTGCTGTAGGGGGTTGGGCCTACTTGTACCAAGGACAAAATACACATAAAAACTTGTTGCCCTTGACCCCAAAAAATATGTCCTGGGCGTCAGGCTATAGGAATTCCACATCCCTGCATTACAGCTCTCCATTCTATATTCCAGGCCCACAGGCCACACAACAGCTACCCAGAATATCACAGATAACTTGGGACTTCATGAAAGTGCTGTATGATAACATAAGAGAGAGTGAAGGAGAGATTAGTAGGGAAACAGAAGTGAGGCGAAAGGGGAAAATGGATAGTGAGAAATCATGTGAAGTAGAAAGGAGAGAACATGATATTATGCCATGTCATTGATTTCACATAACAATTTACAGCACTGCATTGCTGCAGAAATGTAATTTAAAAAAAAGATGTTTTTTGTTATGAAGTACAGAAAGTGTGTATGCTAATACATAGTTATAGAGGTGATTGTGAAAGATGGGCTCTAGTAAGTGAGGGCTTTGTGTGTAAAAAGTGGCTTATGTATATTTAATAGGGCAATACTCAAATCATGCATTGTAAGACTGTCTTCAATCCTGGTTATCGTCAAGTTTCATATAGCTACCTACATTTTTGTAGCCTGCATAGGTCTGGATAACTAACTCCACCCTTCTTCTCAGACATCGTAATGGAATAGCCAAAACGCAGTTCATCCATGGTATTTTTTCCTGTGTATATGTCTTTTGAGAACAGTGTTTGTTAATATTCCTTTTTTTTCTAACCAGTTTAAAGGTAGTAATTTTAACTTGTCCCTGGATATATCCTTTGATGGGTGTTTGTCGAGAAAATGTAATGAAATATTCTGACTCTGTTCAACCTGCATCTTACTTTATTCCTCAGAATTATTGTATATTAGCGACATGCAGGTACAACATTCAAGAAGTTCTTTAGTAGTTCTTTCCTGGATGCAAAAAGTACTTTGTGATTGGTTGATGAATAAATTGTCCTGTCATAGTGCTTCTAATTCCACATTTCTGGGCCTGAGGTGCATCCTGACGGCCCCTGAAGCTTGTGGTCTCTGGCGGCATGCTCTACCAATATTCTTGTATAAATTAACTGGTCCTAAAATTACTAATGCTAAATACCAGTAAATTTGGAAGAGTGCTGACATTTTGCAAGAGTTATTGTGCATCCCCTCTAGGTACCTTTATTACTAACTGTTACCATCTTAAGGCTTCGCAGAAAAACCAGGTTTTTAGATGTTTTCCAAAAGTTGAGAAGTTATGCCTTCATCCTGGTTTCAGTGATAAATGGTTTCCAGTGCTCCAGATGCTGAATAGTCAAGGCTGCAGGCCCTGTCTAGGTTGGTCAAAAAGGCACTGTTGGGGACTTAGCCCATTTGAGAAAGACCCATAACTGCTTTTAACACTGAGAGACTTGAAGGTTTTTAACATGGATGAGGCACTGAACATGGGTGAGGCTGTTGTGGATAATGCAAAGTAGGAAAAATGAAAAGAGCACGTTAATGTGTTTGCCAAGCTGAAGCAAATGCTAGTGTTACAGACGTTCTGAATATATCCAACTAATTGGCATCCATGCACAGAAAACTTTTTTTAATGGTAATGGCTTAGTAACTTTCTTTTTATTTATTCAGGGAATACCGACTTCTGGAGTAACACATCCTGCATCATATCACAACACAGAAAGCTCTTCGAGTGGTGAGATACCGTTTTTTCACAAACATTTTTTTTCACTGGGATTTATATGTTTTCATGAATTGATTTCTGACTATTTGAACGCTCTTCCTTCCCTGTTAGATGCTGGGTCTGACTGGAGTTTAAAAGGAGAAACTGAAGCTACTTCCGAATTGCTTCCAGATAAGATAAAGGTAAACCTTGAAGACTATTCTTGCCCTTTAGAATGCTTTACAACACCTTGTCATCTCCTTTACATATTTTTATCTTAACTCGGTGCTTTTTCGAGTTTCAGATTTACTCTGAAATTTGCACCTTCCATGTTTTCAGGTTACAGGAATTGACCTTGGGCAGAGATCTATTTGTGCACACCGTCCAGTTAATGCACCGCCAGTTTGTTTAACACCTAGTCATTCTATACCATTCTACAGGCCCAGGCCCATGAATTCCGGCTATTCCTACTTATCGCTTTTACTCTGGTGTTTTCCCTATTCAGCTTGTCTCAAATCAGATCTTGACATATTTGGGGGTGTAGAATTATGTATTTTATTAATTACTGTTTTACAGCAGTGATACCGTTTCTCTGTCACGTCTCTCAGGATGTGCATGCCAGGGGAGGGTTTTGCATGGAGATTGAGGCGAAATACACCAAAGCGTTAGAAATGTCTTGTTACTTACCGGTAATCTTCATTATCCCGATTAGGGTCTTCCCCGTCCCAGTCCTTGCATAGTGAGGCAGTCCTGCCTCCACCGAGCCAATCAAAACGCCAGAAAAACCAAAGGCTAAAGGTTACATAAACCCCTCCCACCCACCGCCATGCCTGTTATCAGCAAGACCCAGACACAAACACAGCGGGAGGGAGGGAGGGAAGAGGTCTGGGACGGGGAGGACCCTAATCGGGGTAATGAAGATTACCGGTAAGTAACAAGACATTACCCGCTCATGGGTCCTCCCCGTCCCAGACCTTACATAGTGAGGAACTCACAAGCAGAGAACCAGAAAGAAAAAACGCAGGACACCAGGGATCCATGGAAAAAGTACAAAACTTTAATGAAAGAAATGATCAACGAACCGCAGCGTTCAAAACGCCAACAGCAAAACTGTCAACAGAGGCATGTAAAACATCGTCGATAATGCCGGACAAATGTGTGATGGGACTGCCAGGTGGCCGCCCTACAAATCTCCTGGATAGAGACCCTTGCCGCCTCAGCCCAGGAAGTGGACACAGAACGCGTCGAACGACCCTGCACCTGAGACGGAGGAGGCAGATCCACAGACTTATAGGATTGGCAGACCGCCAAACGCACCCATCGACTGATCATAGAAGTGGAAACCTTCTTCCCCTTAGCCACACCCCCACAGGAGACAAATAGGGCAGGAGAAAGACGAAACGCCAGCGAGCGCTGGAGGTAAATCTGAAGAGCCCTCCGAACATCCAAAGAAGAAGGAACAAGGGAATCCCCCTCCGTAGGCAAATCAGGAAGCACCACCTCCTGCTGCAAATGGAACTTGGAAGAGATATCTGAAAGAGACACGTTAGTGACAGATTCCTTACCTTAGAATATCCCCAGTCGTCAGACTGGATCCGGAAAGTTTTTGCGTAGCAATACCCCTGCGCGTCGGTAGGCGGCGTCGTGCGGCTCCGCGTCCGTCATCGGCGTCGTGATCGCCGGGATGTCGTCGCGGGCAGTACTTAGACGCCGCCCCTGCGCGCTGACGTCAGTTCTTCTTTTTCCGCGCCAGTAAGCGCAGATCCGGGAAGAGCAGTGCCCTAGTCAATTTTTGACTAAATTTTTGGTGAATTTTTCTCTGTTTCTTTTACCGAGTCTTCATCGACTCCTAGGTGTCGAGGGATGCCCGGCTTCAAGCCATGCGACGTCTGTGGTCGAATGATGTCGATCACAGACCCGCATCTAGAGTGTCTCTACTGTCTCGGCCGAGACCACGACACGAAGTCGTGCCCTGACTGCCGGAAACTTCACCCGAAGGCTTTGCGAGAGCGGTCTCGAAAGCTACTCGAGGTCCGGCAGTCGGCTCCGCGCCGCACCAAGCCCCGGTCCCGTGAGAGGTCGAGGGGCCGGTCGCGGAGCCCCCGCCGGTCGTCGGAGTCCAAGTCTTCGCGCTCCTCGGGTAAGTCGAAGCACAAAAAGTCTAAGAAGCATCATCGCTCTAAGACTTCGCCTCGCCGGTCTCGCGACTCGGCTGAGGCCCCTGTCGGCACCGTCCCCGCAGCCCCGGACGTGCCTGTGGAGCCGCCCCCGCATTACCCGTCCTTTCCGGGTTCGGGGGCGACTCCGGCCAAAATACAGGAATTCCTGTCGGCCATGGCCCGCCTCTTCGGGCCTCAAGGTCCCTCCGGTGCGCCTTCGGGCCCCGCGGGCCCTGATGGGGTTGCTCCGGCGTCGCCGCCGACTCCGGTCCCGGCGTCGCCTGTCCCGCCAGCCTTGATCCCGGCCTCTGCTCCGGCCCCGGCCTCGATCCCGGCTCCGGTGGTACCGCAACCCCCATCGACGCCAGTTGACCTAACCACACCTCCGCCGACGCCGATGTCCCCGGTGCCGTTCCTGACGCCGTCCGGGGCTCCGGACAGCGTCGTTCCCCGGTTATCTCCGGCTCCGGACATGGAGCCGGACCGACGTCGCTCGACGCCGGCTCCGGCGCCGCTGAGACCTTGGGTCCCAGATGTCCCTCCTCCTCCATATTTTGAACCAGAGGAGGACCAGGAGAGCTGGGAGGGGTCGGAAGACCCTCTCACACAACAGTGTGAGTATGATCAGGACTGGACTGAGGAACTTGGGGATGCCAGTGGTCTAACACTTCCCCTGACACTGGCATGCTGTCTCCTCCCGTGGCTACGGAGGAGGGAGCTAATTTCGCAACAGTGTTGCGTACAGCAGCTGGAGCCTTGCACCTCCAATTGCCTACTGTGGCTGTCAGGACTAATCTCCTGACGGAAGTGCTTCAGCCGGCAGCTTCCTCCACGGAGACTGTGCTGCCGTTTAATGATGCACTAACTGACGTTCTTTTGGGCGCCTGGTCCAAGCCCACCACAGGGGCTCCTGTGGATAGGAACGTGGCCCGACGCCATCGCCCTGCTCCGGGCGACCCCTTGTTTCTCTCCCAACATCCCACCCCGAGAGCTTGGTTGTCCAAGCCTCTGCCTCCCAAACCGCCTTCCCTACCGCCCCTCCGGATAGGGAATCCAAACGCCTGGACCAATTTGGGAAGAAGGCTTTTTCTTCCTCCAGTGCTGGCTTGCGGTCCGTCAACACCGCTTGCCTTTTGGGCCGATATACCCACTCCCTGTGGGATTCGGTGGCGGCTGTTTTGCCACAGTGTTCTGAGAAGGTCCAGACACTGCTTACCCGCGCCATTGCGGAAGGTAGAGATGCGGCTAAATACACCATACGTTGTGGCCTTGATACCGCTGACTCGCTGGGCAGATCGCTTGCAACGACGGTGGCGCTACGTCGCCACGCCTGGCTGAGAACAACTGGTTTCTCGGGTGATGTCCAGAATACACTCATGGACATGCCCTTTGATGGAGTCGGTCTTTTTGGTTCCAAAGCAGACCATGCGCTGGAGCGTTTTAAGGACTCACGGGCTACTGCCAAGTCCCTGGGCCTTTCTGTTGTGCGCCCTCCGCTAACCTCTGCTTTTCGCCCCTTTCGTGGCCACGGAAGGGGCGCCCAGTCACGTCAGCTGCCCAGCCACCGGCCCGCGCAGCAAGCGTCTTCGCGTGGCCGAGGACGTGGATACCGCGTGGCGGTTCGGGCAACCATGGTGCGGGTCAGGCCACCACCTCCAACCCGTCCGCGGCCTCCAAGCCCTCCTAGTCCCTCCTTTCCGGTGCACAGCACGCCAGTAGGGGGCAGGGTCCGCCATCACCTTCACCACTGGCGTCCCATCACCTCGGGCAGGTGGGTCTTGGACATTGTCCGAAAGGGCTACTCCCTCCCCTTCGAGACCACCCCCCCCAGCCATGCCACCTCAATTCCACCGCATGTCAGGGGATCACTTGGTGCTTCTGCAGAAGGAAGTCACGGCCCTCTTGGCCAAGAGGGCCATCGAGCATGTTCCGACCCCAGAAGTAGGACGTGGTTGCTACTCCCACTACTTTCTGGTGCCCAAAAAGGACAAGGAGGACATGCGTCCTATCTTGGACCTCCGGAACGTCAATCGCTTCCTCCGGAAGGAGAAGTTCAAGATGATCACCCTAGCTCAGGTCTTGACTGCCCTCGACCCTGGAGACTGGTTGGTAGCGTTGGACTTGCAGGACGCTTATTTCCACATCCCCGTCCTGCCGGCCCACCGGCGTTACCTACGGTTCACGGTAGGCCTCGAGCATTTTCAGTTCACCGTGCTCCCCTTTGGCCTTACAAGTGCCCCTCGGGTGTTCACGAAAGTGATGGCAGTGGTCGCAGCTCATCTGCGCCGGGCAGGGGTTCCAGTCTTCCCCTACCTCGACGACTGGCTGCTGAAGGCGGGCTCGTCCCGGGCAGTCGTCTCCCACCTCCAGACCACGGCCGAACTCCTGCACTCGCTGGGGTTCTCCATCAATGTGCCGAAGTCGCATCTGATTCCTTCTCCACAGCTCCTTTTCATCGGAGCAGTTCTGGACACGACGCAGTTTCGGGCCTATCCTCCCGAACGGCGAGTCCGGGATATTCAGGCTATGATTCCAATCTTTCAGCCTTTATCCTGGGTTTCGGTACAGATGACCCTGAGGCTGCTGGGCCTCATGGCCTCCTGTATCCTGCTGGTCGATCATGCCAGATGGCATATGCGGGCTCTGCAGTGGGTCCTGAAGTTCCAGTGGGCGCAGCACCAGGGCAACCTGTCCGATCACGTCCAGATCTCGGAGGGGGCTGCAAAACAGTTGCAGTGGTGGCTCTCGAACCGGCAATGGGTCATGGGCAGATCACTCTCCCTTCCCCAGCCAGAGCACACAGTTGTGACGGACGCGTCCCTTCTGGGATGGGGCGGTCACATGGGAGAGGCGGAGATCAGAGGCCTCTGGTCTCCGGCGGAGTCCCGGCTCCATATCAACCTTCTGGAGCTCCGGGCGATCCGACTTGCACTCAAGGCATTCCTTCCCTCTGTCAAAGGGAAGGTAGTGCAGGTGTTCACAGACAACACCACCGCCATGTGGTACTGCAACAAACAAGGCGGGGTGGGGTCGTGGACCCTCTGTCAGGAGGCTCTGCGCCTCTGGACATGGCTGGAACATCAGGGCATGTTCCTGATGGTTCAACGCCTGGCAGGTTCACTGAACGCCAGGGCCGACGAACTCAGCCGCAGGTGCATGATGGATCACGAATGGCGTCTTCACTCGGAAGTGGCGCAAGGTCTCTTTCTGCAGTGGGGAGAGCCTTGGTTAGATCTATTCGCCACCGAAGAGAACGCGCAATGTCATCAGTTCTGCGCGTTGGAATTTCCAAGGCGGCACTCGCTCGGCGACGCTTTTCGTCGCGAGTGGAGTTGCGGTCTGTTGTACGCCTTTCCGCCTATACCACTTCTACCCAGAGTGTTGAAGAAGATTCGGCGCGACCGGGCCCAAGTCATCCTTGTGGCTCCGGACTGGGCTCGAA
This sequence comes from Calotriton arnoldi, assembly GCA_963921515.1. Classification (NCBI taxonomy): domain Eukaryota; kingdom Metazoa; phylum Chordata; class Amphibia; order Caudata; family Salamandridae; genus Calotriton; species Calotriton arnoldi. The sequence goes on from CAWUFW010003965.1 coordinate 1,597,629, forward strand.
GAGTTTGGTATCCCGAGCTACTCAGTATGAGCGTCGATCCCCGATCCGTCTGCCTCTTCGGGAGGATCTTCTGTCGCAGCAGCAGGGGACGGTCCTCCACCCGAGCCTGTCCAGCCTCCACCTGCTTGCGTGGAGATTGAGCGGCGGCAGTTGATTCCTTTCGACTTGCCTCCCGAAGTTTGTGATGTCATTCTGGCAGCCAGGCGTCCCTCCACTAAGGTGGTATACGCCTGCAGGTGGAACAAGTTTGTGGCATGGTGCACAGCAAAGGCTGTGAATCCCCTTTCTGCCCCTCTTTCTGAGGTTCTTCTGTTCCTTCTTTCCCTGGCCCAACAGGGTTCTGCCCTGGGTACCATCAAGGGCTATCTTTGTGCCATCTCGGCCTTCCTCAGGCTTCCTGATCAGCCCTCCTTTTCAAGTCCCCTGTTGTTAACAGGTTTCTAAAAGGCATTACACACCTCTTCCCTCCTGTTCCGTTTGTGATGCCTCAGTGGGACTTGAACTTGGTTCTTACCTTTCTTATGTGCTCTCCCTTTGAGCCTCTACATAACTGTCCTCTTCGTCTTCTGACTCTGAAGACAGTCTTTCTGGTGGCCATCACCTCCGCTCGGCGGGTGAGTGAGCTCCAGGCTCTATCATGCAAACCTCCCTTTCTGTCTGTCCATCCAGACAAGGTTGTTCTTAGGACGTGTCCGTCCTTCTTGCCAAAGGTGGTTACTGCCTTCCACATTGGGCAGACCATCACTTTGCCCACCTTCTTTCCGCCTCCGCATCCTTCCAGAGAGGAAGAGAGGCTCAACCGTCTGGACCCAAAACGTGCGCTTTCCTTTTATATCAACCGCACACAACACTTCCGGGTGGATGACCAGCTCTTTGTTGGCTACGTGGGCGCCAAAAAGGTCGGGCGGTGCACAAGAGAACCATCTCCCGCTGGGTAACCTTGTGTATCAAAGCCTGCTATTCTTTGGCTAAGAAGGAGCCTCCTGTTGGGCTGCGTGCCCATTCCACCAGGGCAACGGCTGCTACCACGGCTTTAGGCCGTGGTGTTCCGCTGCAGGATATCTGTCAGGCAGCTACGTGGGCCTTGCTGCACACGTTTACAAAGCATTACTGCCTTGACAGTCAGGTCCCGAGGGACGGCTTCTTTGGCCGTTCTGTCCTCTGGGACTTCCTTGTCTGATCTTTGTTCGCAGACCCACCACCGGGGTTGGTATTGCTGGGGTATCTATTCTAAGGTAAGGAATCTGTCACTAACGTGTCTCTTTCAGATGCACAAGTTACTAACTTGTGTAACGATATATCTGTAAGAGACAGTAGTTAGTGACAGATTCCTACCGCCCACCCATCCTCCCCGTTCTGTGAACTGATTTCCAGGGTTAAGGACATCCCTTTCAGGGCCCTAGTATTTTTCAGACACCTATGTCAGCTTCTTGCATGGCTCTGCGTTCCTGGCGCGGAAAGTCGTGTACAGAACTGTAGGCAAATCCCAGGAAGGCACGATCACAGGAGAGACCGGACGTCGGAGCCGAAAGCTCCGAAGAAGCCGACTCACCAAAGGGGCAACAACCTCCAAGGAAGCCCCAGGACCACGACAAGCACGAACCGCCGCCCACTGAGCAGACAAAGTGGAAGGGGAAAGGCCCTTTAAAAAACCATCTCGGAGAAAATCCAGCACAGAAGCAGGATCCCCAAGCACAGGATCCACACAATGTGAAGAACACCAAGAGACAAAAGAACCCCAGTGACGACCATAGCATTTAAGGGTCGAAGGTCGACGGGACAACTGGATGTCACGAGCCACCACAGAAGAACATCCTAAAGACTCCAATGTCAACCGCTCAAGAGCCAGGCCGTCAGTTGCAAACGACGAAGACCAGGCAGAGACAGGAGTGGAAACTGAAGAGGAGCCGGAACCAAAGGAAGCCGGACAAACCGGCCCCCCGCCAGCCGCAACATGAGAGGAAACCAAAGGCGGCGAGGCCAGAAGGGAGCAATCAACAGGACCGACACCCTCTCCCCCCGAATCTTCTACAGCACCCTCGGGAGGAGGGGAAAGGAGGGAAGGCATACAGAAGGCCCGAAGGCCAGGGAATCGAAAGAGCATCCACCGCCCAAGCCTGAGGACACATCACCTCTGAACAAAACTTGGGGAGAAGAGCGTTGTGAGGCGAGGCAAAGAGATCGATCCAGGGAGTCCCGAACCGAAGACAAAGGGCCTGGAACAGAGGAAGAGAGAGATGGTACAGAACAGAGGATGGAAGGTTGCGGCTCAGAGCGTCCGCAAGAAAATTCAACTGCCCCAGAATGTACACAGCCCTCAAGGCCAACAGGTGAGATTCCGCCCAAGCACAAATCATGGAGGCCAGCAGATTCAGAGACGTGCACTTGGTCCCCCCCTGACGGTTCAAGTAACAACGAGCCACCAGATTGTCGGTACGAACCAACAGATTCGTCCCGTGGAGATGAACCTGAAAGAACTGCACCGCCTCCCAAATGGCCGCCAACTCCCGCCAGTTCGAGGAACGGGCGCTGTCCCTCCGAGACCACTGACCCTTGGCCTCCAAGGACCCCAACGTGGCCCCCCAATCCCAAAGACTGGCATCCGTGGACACCAAAAGGGGAGGCAGAAGACAAAACCGCACCCCCTTCTCCAGATTGGGAGTGTTAAGCCACCAGGCCAAGTCCTGTACCAGAGCAGGAGAGAGAGGAACCAGAGTCTCGTAATCCCCACGGGAGGAGTCCCACCGAGCCAACAGATGAGTCACCAAGGGCTTGAGATGCAGGCGAGCCCAAGGAACCACAGCAGTGGTGGCAGCCATCAACCCCTGGACCCGCAACCAAACACGAGCCGGGGCAGAGGGACGACTCAACAGATCCCGCAACAGAGTCTGCAGGGAAAGGATCCGAACAGGAGGGAGAAACAATGCTCCCAGAGAGGTGTCGAACAGACCCCTGATGAACTGAAGTCTCTGAACAGGATCCAGATGAGACTTGGCCAGATTCAACTTGAACCCCAGATCCTGAAACAGGGACAACGTAGCCTCCACCGCCAGAAGAGCCTTAGGAAAGGAGGAAGCAGAGATCAAACAATCATCAATATAGGGAAACACGGAGAAACCCCGATGCTGCAAAACCCCCACAGCAGGAGCCAATATCAATTCAATTCAAATTTGCTTTATTCGGTTTTCATTTTAAATCACAAAACCATAAAAGCACAATTTCAGAATATTTATCACAATTACTACAAATCACACTACACATGTTAACTCTAAAAACATTTTTCACAATATAAATCACAATTACTTTAAAATACCCAATTAAAATCAGTTTGTTAAAAAAAAAAAAGACCGTTAATCATAATTTTGTGGGTGAGACTGAATTCAAAATTTTTTTCCTGCATTTAATTATACCTTTTAAAAAGGAAGCAATGTTTCTTATAAAACATTCATTATCTAAAAACTGCAATGCCAGATAGGCAGGGCGACATTGCCTCAAGCCCCAAATTCTCAGAATAGGTAGGATCCACCTCTTTCTTAGCTCCAGGTAATGTTTACAAAACAAGACCACATGGATTGATGTTTGTGGTGAAGATCCATCACAAGGGCAATTTATTAGATTTTTGGACCAATCATTTACCATGGGGAAAGATACTAGTCGATGGAATACATCTAATCTAAAGCGTGTAAGGACAAATCTGTCGTAACCAGACAGTATATAGATTAAGTATGGCTGCATTGCATTTGTTATACGTATCGACTGGTTCAATTGCACTGTCGATTTATATGCCTCACCAGCGTATCTAATTTGCTCCATGAGAGTCATACATAGCTTTTTAAAAACTTTTCTAGGGATTAAACACATCAATGAGGGATTAAAAAAGAGTTCAGGTTGGCCCAAATCCATCATAAACTCTTTAATATATTTCAACCACCTAATATATAGAGCTTGTTCAAGTTTGAGAGTGTCACTTAACACATTCTGATTAAATGTTGTTTTTTGCGAGGTCCAAATTCGGTGCCACAGTAAAACTGGTTGGACCTTTATTATATCCGAGATATAATGTAACCCCAGCTCAGTGTGGCAAATATAAGTTGACGTCGAGCATGGGACGGCCAGTAAATACCTCAGAAAGGCGTTCTCTACTCTCTGTAATTCGGATACATTACAGTATCCCCAAATCCCAGCCCCGTACGTTGCTGTACTAACACACTTTGCCTGGTAGATTTTAACCAACTCAGTTGGGGGCCTCTTACCCAATTTCTGTGAGAATTTTACTAGGGCTGTTGTAGTTCTCATAAAGAGTAGTTTCCTAGCTTTAATGGCCTGTTGCCACGTACCCTTATTGTCTATGAGAATACCCAAATAAGGGTACGTCTTAGTAGATTCAACTTTTTTATTCTCAATAAAAATAGCCCTCTGACTTCTACCACTCCTCCCGCAGCTCATTATAAAAGTTTTGGTAACATTGATTTTTAAATCTAGACTTTTCATGTACTCACTATATCTGTCAAGGGCCCTTTGGAGCTCTAGTGGAGTTTGGGCCATAACTACAGCATCGTCCGCGTAGAGGAGGGCAGGTATGGGGTGTTTTTGTATCTGAGGTAGGTCCTGGCACCCTTCGAGCATGACTTCTTCCAAGCCGTTGGTATATAGAGAAAACAGGAAAGGTGCCAGGACACAGCCCTGCCTTACCCCCCTCTCCACATGGAATGGTGCTGTATATTCTCCATTCTGTCCATACCGTACCCTAGCTCTTGCATCCGAGTAGAGTTCTCTTATAAATTGGATTAAGGGAGGATCAACCCCCATTGCCCCAAGAATAATCCATCATTTCTCGTGGCATACACAGTCAAACGCAGTAGAGAGATCTACAAAGGCCAAGTACAGTTTTCCTTTTTTTACTTTTGTGTATTTCCCCATTAAAATTGTTAAATTAAGGCACTGCTCTATAGTTCCAAGACCCCCCCTAAAACCAAATTGTAGGTCCGATAATACATTATTGTCTTCAGCCCATTGCTGGAGGCGGTTTAGTATAATACGGCCTGCCACTTTTCCCACCGAATCCAACAAAGATATAGGACGAAAGCATGTTGGATTCTGTCTATCACCTTTTTTGAAGATTGGTACCATGAGTGACTCAGACCAGGTTGCCATGAGTCCAACTTTACAGCAGGCTGCGAGCACTTGCTTTATTAATGGACCCCATAGTTCTATGTTTTGTTTAAAAATATCAACTGGGACTCCATCAGGGCCCGGGGCCTTTCCGCCCTTACTAGCTTTCAAAGCGGATTGTACCTCTTCAAGGGTAAAATCTAAATTCATTGGAATATCTTGTTTTGAGGGACTAAGAATTACAGGAGTCCCAGTTATAGCTCTTTCCTCCTTAGTCTTACTAAACATTTTAGAAAAATGATCTATCCACTGTCCTTCATCAATTGCAATTTCTATAGTTGGAGTCTCTTCAGATCTCAGAAAAGGAGAGTTAACCACACGCCAAAAGGCGATGCTATCCCTTTCTATACTTGCCTTATGTAAATCGGCCCAAATATTCTTTTTTAATTCGCCTTTTCGTATTTTCATCACTTGGTTGTATGCCTTCCTGCACTGCCTTATTTCCGCACCATCCCTCTCTTTTTTGTGTAAAGCATGCTTTAAGTTAGTATAGGCCTTTGTGCAGTTATTATCGAACCACCCACTTTTCTTCTTTTTCCCCTTCTTTATTTCAACTTTCAATGTATTCCTTATTGTTTCTGTTATTTGTGCATAGGAATCCAATACCACCTCATATGGTGTATGCTCATCCAAACATTTAAAAATTTGTTCTAAACTTTTCTCTACCACTGTTTTAATAATTGTACGTGGCTCTACCTGAGCCCACTTTAGGGAATAACCATTTAATCTATCAATTACCAAATCTTGGATCGGTTGAATCCTCCTACTATGGGCTCCGTATATTTTTGTAGGGACAGATATAGTCACACTTAAGGGAAAATGGTCACTTAAAGCGTTCCTATGTGTTTTAAAACTTAATATCCGGGAAGCAAATCTATTTGGAATTACTATAAAGTCAATAATAGTGCTCAACCCTCTCCCATTAAAAGTCTGTGTAAAAGGGATAGGTGGCGAACTCAGTACATTTACAAAACCCATATCTAAAAGAAATAAAATCTCATTTAAACCATCTCCATGTGCACTATGTGAGAAATGCGGTAAGTTACAATCATTTTCATCTGTTAGTCCGCATAGTCCATCATCACTATGTGGACACAAAGCAGTATTAAAATCACCCCCCCACACAAATAATACATTTTCTCTGCTGTCATTCTGGATGTCTTGTAGGGCACTTCTAAGCTGCTTTATCATAGCTACCACATGTTCTTTCTGAGCGTTATTATAAAAATTTATCAGAACAACAGAATCCCGTTTGTCTATATTCATAGTCACTATTTGGTAATTCGGGTCTGTAATACTAAACAAAACCTTATTTACTCTTAGGAGATTCGAGACATATATACTCAGGCCTCCCTTTGACCTCCCAGATATTGATGGGACTGCTGATGTATGAAATGTCTTGAAACCTTCGATATGCATTTCTTTCAATGACCAAGTCTCTTGTAAGCAGAGAATATTAAATTTCCTTACAAAGTCAAACCAGAGATGATTCGTTAATTTGGATCGTAGGCCGGCTATGTTCCAATAAAGTATCGTGATGTTATTCTCATTGTTCATTGGCTGGATTTGAGTATCATTTTGAGTATTTGTGGACAGGTTGGGAAATAATTCCCCCATTTTCCCCATACTTGGCCCCGGCTCCATCGTATCACATAGCCTTAATTTAGAGTTTGTATAATTAGCTTTTTGTAGATCCCTCTGTTTCTGCGGACTATCTCCCTCATATAAAGAAGTAATATAGTTGGTCAAGTCAATCCTACCTAGTTCTTGCATAATCTGAACTGGCGGGTTGACAGCAATATCATTAGGTTGAATATTCAGTCAATCAATCTCCTCTAATGAGGACAACGGTGCAAAGCAGTTTCTCAACGGAACACTATATACATTCTCATATCTTACTTCATTCACTCGATTAGTACCTCCTATCTCCATCAGAGTAGTGAGTGGTCGGTAGAAAAACCTAGGGGCAAAATGTTTATACCCCCATGTTCACGGATTTATCTCCCCCTTCCTTAAAATCTTTTCGACCAGGTGGGGTGTTTTAAATGTTAAAACCACACAATCTCCCGGAAGGGTTTTTGACTTTTTCCGACCCATTTCACCCTCCGACCCATTTTATACTCCAAAAAAGTTGTTCCGTAAATCCAACCCTTGTACTTAACCAATGGAGGGCCTTATTTCTTAAGGTTTCCCAGGATTCTGTATCCTCCGTTCTTAATTTTGGTACGTTAGCAAGTATTACCGTGTATGGTGTACAAGGTGGGGGTAGATCTAAATGAGGTAGCTCATTGGGGATAGTATTCAGTGGGCGGAGGTACATTATGTTGGTAAAGGGAGTCGAATTAGAGGCGCAGTTTTTAGCAATTACTTCCTTATTCCCCTTTTTTGCATCTTCATCAAACATTGACCATTTTGATCAAATGGGGTAGTGGGCTGAAATAAACTCATATTAGATTTTCTACAATCTCCTTCTTGATAAGGCTGACCTTTTTCATTCTGTGTTTTAGGGCCCCCACTTATTTCGGCCTTGCCATCCACCCTTTCTTCGTGTTTATCACATACATCTTTAAGGGTGTCTACTTTAGCTAAAAGGCCCGTTAACGTCTGTTCACTCATAATTACCCTTCCCTCTATCATTGAAAGAGATTCTCTGAGATAGTGATCTAATTTCTGTACAAGAGTATATATATTCTTTGTATCGGCCTCCTTAGTAGATGAATTTAATTTGTTGTCCGTCTCTGGCAATGGTTTCAATGCCATTTTTTTACCCACTACTGCTTTTTTGACGGGTTTAACTTTTTTTGACATATTTTCTATAATCGGTTTAATAGGTATTTTACGACCCGTAGCCTCTATTATCTCTATACTCTTATCGGTATCGAGTAATACTTCTGTTCTTTTTTGTGGGGGCTGAGTAAGACTTTCCTGACTACTCGATATTATTTGATCAGTCATGTCCTGGACACAGCCGTTCTGCAGTGTTACACAGTGTACGTCTACGCCAAACGGGCATACCTCTCCATTTATCCCTTCAATAGGGTTTTTAATCCGATCATGTAAATCTTGTGAAGTTGCTACTAGTGACTCCTCTACTGAACATATTTGCTTCTCAATTGCTCCCATTGCCCCTGTCAAGTAGGTCAGTAATGTTTGCTGTGTGTCCCCAGCGACCTTTTTCGGGAGCGGGAGCTGGGCTGTTAATAATTTTCTTTTCCCCATATTGTCAGTAAATCTATCTAACTATCTAAAAAAAAAAAAAAAAAAAGAACCCTCTAGCAACTATCTTAACACAAATTACGGAGTCTCACAGTAACCAGTGTCTCGTGTACACAGAAATACAAAATGAGATAAAAACCTCCTCAGGCAATTCTGTTTCAATCGGGAACAATGTTTTGTAACCGTACCTCACAGCCCTATATTTTATTCATGTAGTTACTCATCCGGTCCTCACAGCGAAGCGAGTGGGCCCAGCCCAGCCTCCTTCGGCCTCTGACGGACTCAGACGGACCCGTCTTGGCCCAGTCTTCGCCCCAGCCGGCGCCCCCCTCGCGCGTCCCGCGCAGCGGGACACCTCAATTAGATTTATGGCGCTCCTGCGCCCGTAGCTCCTCCTCGCAGGACCGTCAGGGACCGGAGGAAAAGTTCTGCAGCCAAAGCGCCCGCGTGAGGGGCTCCCTTTCCTGCTACAAAGTATCCAGCAGGGATAGATTGACAAGACTTCCCGCTTCGCCGAACACCTCAATTAGATTTATGGCGCTCCTGCGCCCGTAGCTCCTCCTCGCAGGACCGTCAGGGACCGGAGGAAAAGTTCTGCAGCCAAAGCGCCCGCGTGAGGGGCTCCCTTTCCTGCTACAAAGTATCCAGCAGGGATAGATTGACAAGACAATACATTGGTAAAAGTCCTGGGAGCAGTGGAGAGGCCGAACGGCAAGACCTGAAACTGGAAATGCATCCCCTGGACAGCAAACCTCCGGAACCGCTGACTGGCAGGATGGACTGGAACGTGAAAATAGGCATCTTCCAAGTCCAGAGAAGCCAAAAAATTGCCCTCCTGGATGAGGGGAATGACGGAGTGCAAGGTGACCATCCGAAAATGATCCAACCGCACCAACTTGTTCAAAGATCGGAGATTCAGTATCGGGCGGAAGGAACCATCTGGCTTTGGGACCAGAAACAGATGGGAATAGAACCCCAGGCCCACTTCCTCCACTGGAACCGGCACAACAGCCCCTTTTGACAACAACATGGCGACGCCGGACAACATGGCAGACCGCCTCACAGGATCTCTTGACAACGGGGTAACTCGATAGCAATCCAGAGGGGGAGGGCCCCGGAAGGGAATCTGGTAACCCAACCTGATGACAGACAAGAGCCAATGGTCGGAAATCAGAGCTGACCAACTGTCCAGAAACAAACGGAGCCGAGCCCCCACAACGGCATAGTCACTTCTGTCCCACACCAGAGGGATGCTGCTGCTGCTGCTGCTGAGGCCGGGACTTATAATGGAATGCGGCCCCCCGACCACGAAAGGGCTGAGAAGACAAAGCCCCCTGAAACCCCTGTTTATGAAAAAAGGACTTCTTGTTATGCACAGGCTGAAAAGGCTTCAACATCTTCTTTTCCTCCGCAGAGCGCTGCACCATCGCATTCAAAGCGTCCCCAAAGAGACGGGGACCCTCAAAAGGCAGCTTATGGACCAAGGCCTTCTGAGCAGCCTCAAGACGCCAAGGCGTGGTCCAGAGAGACCTCCTACCAGCCACCGCCGCCCCGGCAGCCGAAGAGAAGGCCCACAAGGAATCAAAAGTCACATCCGAGAGGAATTGCGCCAAGACCTCCATCTGAGCCAACACAGGAGTAGGGGCCCCCTGATCCTGCATACAGTCAAACAACTTCTCAAAATCCTTCAGAAGGACCTGCGAGGTATAGGCCGCATAAGTCCTAGCACGCACCCCAAAATGAGAAGCTGCGAAAGAACGCTTGAGAGCAGACTCCACCTTCCGCTCCACCGGGTCCGCCAGAGAAGCCTCCTCCGATGACAAAGAGGAAGATGAGGTGGAAGCCATAGAGGGCAAAAGAGAATTGACTTTGGGAATCGCAGGAAACTGGGTGTCAAAGTCCGCCAGGCGATACCGCTTCCCCAGAAAGCGAGGAATACCCTGCTTATCAACCTCAAGCCATTCCTTAGTCAGGATATCCTTCAGGACATCATGGAAGGGAAGGTCATCCACCACAGAGGAACTATACTGGGCGTAAAACCCCTCATCAGACAATGACTTAGGGTCACAACCAAGCACCTCCCGAATATGGACCAGCATGTCTGAAAAAACCTTGCCCTGGACGTACTTTCCCTTAGGGGAATTGTCCATGTCCTCCTCATCATCCTTGGACCTCTTCGCCGCAGGCTCCAACAGCGCAGACTGGACAGCTGTATTGATCAAGTCTTGCAAGTCAGCCCTAGAAATCTGCAAAACGTCATCCTCTTGCAGGTCTTGGACATTATGCTGCTTGAAAACTGCCTTTGCAGGCACAGGAGAAGAAGCCCCCTCACTCATAGCGAGCAAAAAGGAGTAAATCTCACAGGAACTCGCAATACACAAAAAAGGAAGTGCCCAGCAACCTCCAATAAATACTGCCCCTAAACACCAAGTCTCGTAACGTGAGACCTGAAATTTCAACAAAAGGGCAGCCCTGTAGTCTCCACCCACAGCCACATACTTCAAACATGGCCACGGGGGCCGGACGCTGCTCGTAACCACCAGCGTCGGAACGACCCGGGGCCAGGACAACAGGAGAGCGCCCCAGCACATGCGCGGGGAGCGTCCTGACCCCAGAACAGGAGCGCGGCCGACCGGAGCACCGGAACGGTCGCGCAGAGAGAAACAATAAACAAACTGCAATCAGTAAGAAAACAAAATTGGTTTTTTAAAACACTCACGGCACCGCAACCTCTCCGCAGGAAATACCGGAAACAGAATGAGGAACACGGAGCACCAGCGTTCCGACCGCCGTTGGAGCAGAAAAAAAACAGGCATGGCGGTGGGTGGGAGGGGTTTATGTAACCTTTAGCCTTTGGTTTTTCTAGCGTTTTGATTGGCTGGGAGGAAGCAGGACTGCCTCACTATGTAAGGACTGGGACGGGGAGGACCCATGAGGGGGTAATGCTACGTTTTCGTTGAGGAAATAAATCCTATAGTTCTTCAGGTTGGTTCAAGGCTGTATAAGTGTTGCTTGTGTCTACCTTCATCCACCCCCGAAGCCTCATACTCTGCTGCAAGCCCTTGTTGAAGTGGGAGGTAGTTGCTGAGGTGTGAACATTGAACGAGCAGAGTCATCCTGCCAGCTTGTCTTTTACTGAGCTGCACATGCAGCCAGTAGCTTGTGTGTCACCGACCTTAGGTGTCTGCTGCGCTGATAGTGTCAGAAAGTGTTGTCATGGCTGTTTGTGGCCTTTCCTTAATGTGTGGTACCCGTGAGAGTTACTGCAGGGGTTAACACTCAGTGCATCACGTACTGTATTCAGCTGGATCTGATTGACGTTGCTCATGTGCAAGGTGTTGCGGAGCGGTCAACAGCCGTTAATCTACTTGTCATTTTTCATTCTTCAACCCTATTAATTAAGGCATTCGGTGAGCATGAGCACTCAAAACGTTTTTTGGGTGTTTTGGATCTATCAGCCTAGCACATCCAAATGAATAGTCCCCTTGTTGAAACTGTATGGTAAATCTGCTAGGTCCAGTAGAGAATAGCTATTTGACGTCGTTCATGTGGAGGCATTCCTGCATGCCAATAACATGGCATTTCACATGTTTGCTAATGATAGATGAGTCTACTCGAAACTGCTTTTGGTCATTAGTGTCAATACATCCTTTATTATCTAATTATTGATTGAAATTATGTACTGGATGTGCAGCTGTTGACTTTCTCGGATTGCAAAAAAATACTGTAGGCCTTATGTAGGTAGGGTTTCACCAGAAATTACGCTCTTCTCAATATCCTAAACTCTTTTGTTTTCCCTTCTTTGCTCTTATGCATTAAGTCAGAGTGTGAACATGTTACATTCTCATTACGTATTGTTTTTGTGCACATTTTTCAGTTTCCAGGTCTAATATTTTTAAACACTGCAGAACCTAAAAAAACCCTTTCTGTATTTAATCTACGTAATAAAACTAGTCTGGTTCTTGCAGCTGTTGCTTTGTGATTGCATAATAGCCTTGTTCTGAAGTCTTCAACTTTTCTTTTAGTATATATGTTATGCCTTATGCATGTCAACTTATCCCTTTTTATCTCGAGGGATTCCCTGCTCCAGATGTAGTGTTTGTAAAGCTTTGGCTGGTTCTAAAATATGTTCTGCCAGTCTCTAGTTGTCATTATAAGCCTGCATCTCCACAATTAACACAGCAGTGGGGTAAACATTAGGATCTAGTTACTTGAACTGGTCAATCTTGATCTCCAGCTGATAGCAAGTTCTTTACCTTATCTTATAAACCTCAGATAGACTATACATGAGGTGCAAGAAACAGCCCAAAGGAAAGATAAGAGCATGCTGTCATACGAAGAGAAGAAGCATCTGGAGAAAGGGAAGAAATTGCAATACTAAGATGAAACATACAGCAAATTCTTAAATCTACCATTGAACATCAGCAAGCCTTTTAGGAAGGAACCTACCAAGGGCAGCAGACAGGTCAACACGTTCCAGTATTTCATGCTGATGCAGCTCCTTACGCGTACAATGTGGTCTTGTGATGCGGAGGTTCTGATTGCCGTCTTTATGGGGTACATATGAAGCAGTCCTTAATTTGAGGCAATGGTAGCCGGTGGGGCCCACCAGCACTTATTTTTTCCCCATCAGACTTTCACCCAAAGCAAGAGAGAGAAAAAAACACAAACGGAAAAGAAAGAGGAAGAGACAAACAAAAAAGCAGGGATGAAAAAGAGCGCGTAGGAGTGAGCTAAAGAGGCGGTGCGTGTATGGTGGTGGAAGAAAGAGGCAAGAGATGGCATCAAGACTACGCAGCCTTGTGTTCAGCACTCTGACCTTCAGCAGCGCTAGCCGCAGGCTTCTGACCAAAACTTTAGGCACCGGCACTTACTCTTTTAAAAACTAAGCACTGATATGCAGGGCACTGTGATAGTCCTTTGTAGGAGTAAGTGGTGTGCTCAAATTATTTAGGAAGTTTTGGGAAACGGTCAGTTGGGTTTTTGAGGCATTGTGTTGTATGGTATTTATAAAGGCCCTTTGCACAAGGCCACCTTTTACTTTAATCTTGTTCATTATTATTTTGTGCTTGAGTCAGACTGCTTGGTTAGCATGCTGTATTACACTAGTATCGTGAGGTTTTCAACAGCCCTGAAATCGTCAGGAGCAAGCCACACATGTATTCAGATCTGCCCGTGTTTATTGAGAACTGCCAGTAAAACATAGATTTTAAGGTCATTGTAGTAACGACACAAACAAAGAAGTGGTTATTCTTCTTTATTGTAAGTTGCGTCTAGCAGTAAAAAGGGTGCTTGCAGCAGTAAGCAGGAAAATACAGAAGGACACATACATTCTAAATTCTATTACTTATATCAATTCCAAATGACCTATTGACACTCTACATTCTAACATTCTACAACTATAAGCCCAGTTACTACATATCCCCCTTTCTTAAAGAAAAACAAAACAATAAAATAAAAATTAACTAAAAAAAAAAAACCTTACAATTAAAAGTAGGAGAAATTGAGCATCTAAATACAAAAGATGTTCATTTAATCACACACAAAGTCTTGTAAATTCTTAGGAGTCTTGATGCGTCTACCACATTTACTAGATTTTTCTGCTATTACAGCATTTCCATGTAATTCAAAATCACCAGTGGATGATGTTGTGTTTTGCTCCTCATACTCACAAACATCCCCCAAATGTGGTTCAACCTCACCATCACCTACGTTCAACTCCGAATTTGTCTCCAAAGCAGGTAAAGAAGAGGACCCGGTGGGAATAGAATCCATCCACCAATAACCACCTCTTCCCTTTTCTTTGAAACTCTTGCTAGGCAAGGAAACGTGTTGTCGTGCTAAAGCAATACGATTCAAATGATGAACACTACCATCATCCAACATCACAGTGTTCCGCATGACCTTAGTGACAGTCCGGGGTTCCCAAAATTGATCATGTAATTTCCCAACTTTCTTTTCACTTTTTACTCTGACAAGTTGTCCAATTTCCAAATGCACTTCCTTAGTGCCATGTTTTGCGTCAAAATAAGCTTTACTTTTATTTTGAGATTTAACAATACACTCCCTAACTTGATTACAATCCCATTCATACTTTCTACTCCTTCCAATCCATCCAGGGTTAATCTTGCAATACGGGAATCTTCCTCTCATAATACCAAAAGGGCTTTCACCAACTGTGTCATGTACAGTAGTTCTGTAAGACCAAATCAACTTGTCCAACTCATCATTCCAATTTTTATTTCTTTTGTTAGCTAATTGTAATACTCCTTTGATAACTCTGTTGACTCTTTCCACCACAGAATTACCTCTTGGATGGTACAAAGCTGTGAACCTTTGCTTAATGCCAGTAAAATCCATAAATTTCTTCATAATATCCGATTTTAAATTGCACACCATTTTCTGTAAGGATGGAAGCAGGAAAGCCCTCCCTAATGAAACATTTCTCAAGAAATTTAATAACTGAAGACATATCAATTTTCTCAACCACTTCCACTTCAATCCATCTAGAAAATAAGTCCACTAACACCAACGCAAACTTAGTACAACCATCCTGCCAAACCATAGTCCCATATTATCCAGGGCAAGATCTTCCCATGGTAATTTTGGACAACCTAGAAAAGACATGGGAGGATTGAATGTTTTCTGACTTTTGTCAGAACACTCACAACTGACACACTCACGCACAAATCTCTTGATCTCCAAATCTACTCTAGGCCACCAATACAATGCTTTAATGTTTTTTTTTGTTCTGGACACACCTGGATGTCCTTCATGTCCAATCGAAATAATTTTTTGTTGTATACCTTTGGGAGGAATAATTTTCTCACCTCTGCAAACAAACTCGCCATCGAAACTCAATTCATCCCTCACTTCCCAGAACGCCCTGAGCTCTGGATTACCCTTGCACTCATTAGACCATCCATTAGTGACTCTATCCTTCACTGCACGTAAGATATCATCTTTTATGGATTCCTGCTGCCATTCATCTATACGCAAACCACAAGAATCTGAGAAAATGCTAGCAACACAATAATCATTCCATGGATGCTGATCCACTTCTTTCATGGGTAGAGATAGTCTGCTAAGAAAATCCGCAATGATGTTCTTGGTGCCAGGAACATACTGCACATCATAAACAAAATCTTGGAGCCTCATGGACAACCTAGCAATTCTATCTGAAGCTCTGCATAAACCTTCTGTGGTGAGAATTTTGGTTAAGGGTTTGTGATCAGATCGGAGGACAAACTTTTTCCCCCAAATGAACTTCCGAAAATGTTCCATGGCCCATACGCAAGCTAAAGTTTCCCGCTCAATCACGGAGTACTTCTCCGTTGGGGATAAAGAGCGCGAAGCAAAAGCTACAACCACTTCCTTGCCATGCTCTGCCACTTGCGACAACACTCCCCCCAAACCTGTACCACTAGCATCAGTGGTTACAAAAGTATCAGCTTTCGGATCAAATCCTTGTAACGTAGGAGCATTAGCAATAGCCATCTTAATATCTTTAAAAGCATTCTGACACGCATCACTCCATACAAAAGCAGTTTTGTTCATTAATTTACGTATTTTGTACGTTTTCTGAGAAAAATGATTAACAAATTTAGAATTAAATTCGGCTAAACCCAAGAAAGACCTAAGTTCGTCCTTAGATTTAGGTGCAGGAGCATTGATAATGGCATCAACCAGTTTTGCTTTTGGTTTGATGCCGCCATCACAAATTTTATGCCCCAAATAAGTGACAGATTTTTCAGCAAATTTGCACTTGCTACCTTCAGCCGCCAAACCATTGTCTCTTAGAATCATGAGAACTTCCTTGGGAATAGTATCATGGTGAGATTTGTTCTTTCCCATGATTAAGATGTCATCCTGAAAGAAGACAATGTCAGGAATATGACTGAATAACTGTGTCATTAACCTTTGAAATACAGCCGCAGCAGATGCCAGTCTGAACGGCATACGTTTAAACCTATAGCATCCAAAGGGTGTGCAAAATGTAGTTAAATGTCTACTTTCAGTATCTAAAACTACTTGATGATATGCTGCGGATAAATCAAGGGTGGAGAACCACCTAGCATTCCTAGTAAAAGACAGCATTTCATCAATTCTAGGTAAGGGAAATTGATCTACCAGGATGTTATTATTTAAATACCTCAAGTCTACACATAAGCGGGCCTTTCCTTTGGACTTGCGGCCAACGACCAACGGAGAAACCCACTCTGATGCCTCCACAGGTTCAATAACTTTGGCTGTCAATAAACTTTCTAACTCAGACTTGACCTCATCCCTAACAATAAAGGGAATATTACGTGCTTCATGTACTTTGGGAATAGCTCCTTATTTCAATCGTATTTGATGAGTGAATCCCTTCAATTTACCCATGTTACCTGCAAAGACAGTGGGAAACTCTTGTAATACCCATTTCTTGGTATCCTCACTGTCACATGAAACGAGTACTTGCTCCTTGCTATTGGGATCAAGGATAATGTTTAAGCCTTTTTGATCTTTCCACCCTAATACCGATGGGCCTTCTTTAGGGATGTACAATTTGCCAGTACAATGTCTATCTTTGAAACGGAAAACTAGAACTCTGAAACCCAAAAGATCAATTTTTTCACCTGTGTAACTCTCAGGAGAAATATCATTGGGTTCCAACCAACATCCAGTGTTACCTGTGAAGTGCCTCTCCCATACCTCTTGAAAAATAATGGTGTACGGGGACCCAGAATCAGCAGCAAGTTGAATTGAAATTCCCCCTAAAGAGACTTGGCACATAGGTTTGGACGAAGAACGGTCAGTAATATTCACTACAATTTGTTTCTTTCTAAAAGATTGTGTTTGCACCTCTTCATCACTGGAGCTAGAGTAATAATCTTGCTCCCCATCTTGTACACATGCAATTTTACCTTTAGGTTTCTTCTTAGATTTCCTTCTGCAATCTCTAGCAAAGTGTCCAATAATGCCACATTCAAGGCACTTTGCAGTTTTTGCTGGACATTTATCATAGTTATCTGAATGATATGGACTACCACACCTAAAGCAAATTATGTTGCCTTTTCTTTTAGGGTCAAAATTTTCAGTTTTCCTGTTTTCCATCTTAAACTCACGGTTACCTTTGAGATTAGTTTTACTCTCAGATATTTTTCCAACAAGCTCACTATCTTTTTTGTCATGAGAGAGAGTGGCCTGTGCACAACGTTCAGATAACTCTGCTTTTTTTACCATGGCAACAATATCTTTGAGACAACCTTCACCTTCCACCCATAACCTGTCTTGTATCGTCTTGTTTTTTGTGTACATAACAACCTGGTCCCGAGTGAATTTGTCATGTAATTGCGCAAATCTGTATTTGCCTGCTATTTTTTTTTACGCTGGAACATACTCTTCAATACTTTCATGTTTTTCTTGTTTCCTCTGAAAGAAAGAATGTCTAGTCACAGCTATACAAACAGCAGGAGCAAAGTGGTCATCAAGATCTAAAATTGCAGCTTTAAATACATCCATATCCCCACCCACTGTGTCATGTTTCTGCAATTCATTATACAAACGTAAACCTTCAGGACCTAAAGAGTACATAAGCATTTTTTTTCCCTTTCTGGAGAAAAATTTCCGTTAATATCTTCAAGATTGGCAATATAATTCAGAAAGTATTCTTTCCAATCATTCCATGAAATAAGCGGTTCACCAGGAGTGGGTAAAAATTCCTTTGGAGAATTAAAATGCATAGCAGATCCATTACTATGCGTAGCAGACTCATTTGAATCACTCACAGCAGTGTTTGTTTGTGCTGTAGACATAGTCAAGTAACAGTTCCCTATAAACGTAAAAATGAAACTTGAAATCCACTTAAACTGACTTTGAATAGTAACTTCAAGATGTGGTGTAGAATATAACCGCTGTCACTAATATATGCCCTTAGTAATACATAAGTTGAAAATAATGTCACTGTTAATTTGTCTTAGAAATTACTAATCCGCTGTTAAAAAGCACGTAAGGTAATTTGAAAACAATGTTAAATTCCACAACTGAAGAATGACGAAGATGCGCTGCAAAACACCCTTGCAGAAACATAAGCAACAAAGTAAAATATAATTTTCCTTTACCAGAACCAGTAAAAACACACTCCGGTATCGATCCGAGTCCCGTAGCCTTGGAAACGATCACTGAAGTAATTAAGATGGCCGCTGTGTGCGACCTTTCAGCGTATTGACGTTAGATGCTGACGTGGTGTGAACTCACGAGAGCGTACCCGTCACACGCTGTGCTTCGTCATTGCGGTGTAGAAAGCCAAGAGAACAATGTTGCGGAGCGCACGGGCAGTGCGATGTTTAAAATTTCAAGGCCGTTGAAAGCTAACAGTAAGTAAGGCTTGGCCCAGGCCAATTCAGCGCTGCACTTACTTCCAATGCAGTATTTACTCCCTTGATGTTGCGTGTCTCCGTTAAAGTAAACTCCGGTAATTGTAGAAAATGCCAAGCATTTATCGAAGAAAGAAAGAAAATATCCCAGCATGTAATAAATTGAAGAGTGAAGAAAATAACTGCTCCAATTTCCAGGTTTCTGCTATCAAAAGTACACCAGCCCGTCGCCAAAATGTATGTAGTAACCACAGAAACAAAGTAGTGGTTATTCTTCTTTATTGTAAGTTGCGTCTAGCAGTAAAAAGGGTGCTTGCAGAAGTAAGCAGGAAAATACAGAATGATACATACATTCTAAATTCTATTACTTATATCAATTCCAAAAGACCTATTGACACTCTACATTCTAACATTCTACAACTAAAAGCCCAGTTACTACAGTAATCTATTTGGAAACCGATTTCCCTCGATGTGGATTATAATAAAGATGTGGGGCCTAACATTATGTGCATGCGTCTTTAACGTCGCTCAGCCATCAGCAAGCATCACAGTAAGCTATGACGTCATTGGTGACCTCACAAGGAAGCGAAGGAGATAGAAGGCCAAGCTGCCTAGCGATACTTTCAGCTGCGACTGGGTTCATGCAACTTCTCTTAAGAACCTGCTCCAGTGACACAGCAGCAAATGCTGCCCGCTGGAAAATGGACACCGCCTTCGTCTGGCAGAGGAAGGGCACTCCTTCAGGCACCAGTGGCAGCTCCATTTAGAGACAAACTGGCGCAAAGAAAGGTGAATGTGGGGGAGGACTGCATGTTGGGGAAATCTATATTTGCATGTATGGTACCGCAGCAGGTATGTGAGTTCGCAACCTTTCAAAAAAGTTGAACAGCCTCACCTTAATAAAATCACACTAGAAGTTGTTGAGGGCAGATTCTGAAGATACCAGTTTGCTGACCTCATGATGTTATGCTAACTGCCCCTTACCAATAAGAGTTATGAACCGTGGCTCTGTAGGCCTAAAACAAGGGTATCTCCCCTTTCTTCAGCCATAACTAATAAGGACTGCCTTGCCAGGGTGGGAGTGGCAGGCCTTTTGAGGGCGCTCTTAAGGGTTATGAGAAGGTAAGAAGACCTAAGGCCCACAGTTCTGCTTTTATATCCTGTCACACTATCTACTTAGCAGAGCACACCATGTTCAAGAAAAGCAGGGGAAAAATAGAGCTCAGGAGCATCTTGCACCTCAGCATGTCAAAGGTCGCTCTCTCTGGAGTTAAGACCCATGCCGCAACTTGTATCACCTTAGCACCAAAAGCCCTTCTTCAAGAGATTAAACAAAGAAGCATTAAAAGGCACAACACAGCATGGACACGCTCCATCAAACCAGCCCTAATCACTTTCTGGTCTTTTTCTTGGCTTTGATAGCTTTTTATTTCTGGTCTCCTGATAAATTGTGGGCCTCGTTGTTGTATATTCTTCAGTTAGGCTGTTGCATCACTATTACATCTAATCCTTGCTGTAATAGGCCATCGTTTCAGGTGTAAACGTCTTTTGGTTGTAGTTTTCCATATGGTAATACATTTCCTCACCTTTTTGTTCAGTAGAAATCCTGATGGGTATTTCGCTCTGTTTTCTTCGTAGTGATTTGGGGATTACACACTGGTGCACGCACCTTAACGAAAACTGTTAGTGAACAAGCACTGAAAGCGTTCTGCTGTGAAAACGTAAATGCTTTCAAGCAGGCGCTTCTAATGCTTTCAAAATGGCACTTCTATCCTCTTGTGTGGCTTTGAATAATATGAAATATGTATTAGGGATAGCGTTAAATCAAATTGTGAGAAAATGTATTACTACTTGAACAACGATTGTTCACTGGGACTTCGATATATGCGTTAGTACACCAAGTACTGGGTGTAATTGTTCAGATTATCGGCAAAGTGTATATTTACGAGTCCCACAGCGCAATGGACGCTGGTTTGAGTCATAGTGTTTTTGATGCAATATTGAAGTTTGTGTTTGGATGTAAGTGTGCAAAAAGGCTTTGTTCACATCCCACAGAAAAGTGTACGTGACTTCTGGTGACCTGCACAAGGTTATTGAGCTACACCTCAAGTGCGCTTGCCCATTCGGCAGTGGCCAAACAAAATTACTGGTGCGCAAATACCGATAGACATCCACCAGCATCAGATAAAAAAGAGAGGAACGCAAGTTGACTGCCCTACTATAGAGGGTGATTTCTTCCATATAGAAGTACATGCATTATATAAAAAAACGTTAAATAATGTATCTTTTCACCATTTAGTAGCTAGCTATTCGAGCAGATATATGCACCAGTTTGCAGATTATAATCACACTGCCTCTTTCATTATTGCAAGACTGCTTTATAGAACTGTTAAAATAACATTTTCAGATGTATTTATAAATAATCCATTGTTCGATACTGTTGCTGAACTCCTCCCGTGGAGGCCTGAATGGTGAAGTGGGAACCTTTCCAACGCTCCGCCGCCGCTGGGTTGCTTTTTTTTTAGCGATTTTTGATATGCTTTGCTGGAAATCATGCAGCCGATGGTGAATTGCCAGGTAAGTGTGGCAGAGTATTTTATTATGTGGAAAATGTGTCTGCAGAATTGCATAATCCCGGTGGCCCTGGTTATAACTTTAATGATCCTCCTTTGTAGCAAAGCTTGTCTATGCAGTTAAGCATGCATTGTGGTGCAGGTTTGTTATAGGTTGTTTACTCTGTGTAATATTGTGGCTTTCTTTGTCTGCCAGAGTTTGCTGAGAGCAGTCCATCGTGAGGGCATTGAAGTATTGTCTCTCTCTGAGCTCCCTAATGCTGAAAAGGATCCGCAGTCCGTCGTGCAGGGGACCGAAGCATGGGCTGAAGAAAGGCAGGGATTTCTCAATGCAATTACGTCTTTGAAAAATCTAATTGCACAAATGCAAGTCCATCGGGAGGCACAGGTAATTCTATAATTATCAATTTGTATTTTGAGAGGGCTAGGTGTGGTCAACATGAATAAATAAGTGATGTGAATGTCTAAGGGCTTTACTTAATGGGACTGTTAACCTCTTCTTGAACATGCTTTATCGAAGTTTGGGCTCATGCAAAGTTTATAGAATATATAGTGATATTAACTGGAATTTTAGCATTACAATGGGAGATTTCACAGTAATCTCAGATCATGGGTGGGTAAGTGCAAGTATAGATCAAATGGTAAAAGGAGGTGACCAGAGATAAAGAGTAAAAGTTGAGAAACTTTGGAATATAGTTGGCAAAGTGATTGATTGACAAAATAATTAAATCAGAAAGTGAAACAGAATGAGGGAGAGGCAATGAAAAAGTGCAACGTAGGATGGAGTTTGATAAATATTGAGCGGTGAAAGTGTATGGAGGCAGGAGTTAGAAAGGTAGTATAATTGTAAGGGGGATTTCTCAATGCAATTATACAAAGAGGGAAGTAATAAGGAATGGACACCAAGAGCAGTTGAAGAAGCTGTGTAGAGCAGGACGTTATCAAACTGAGGAGCGATCAATGTGCAAGATATTTCTTGGGCAAGCAAATATTAGGAAGTAATTTTGTTTCTGGTAGTACTGGTGAAAGGTGCAAGATTTTAAGGTTGAAATTAATAGCTGAATAAGCAGATTTTAGTCATTCAAATGAATTTATAGTTCATTGGCAATAGTTCACAACATCAGTTTTGCTGAGTTAATCTTTGAATACCTTTTTAGTCGAAGTATATGTACTCGTTAGTGAATAGAGAACCACAATTAGACCAGCAATCTAAGGAAGGGGTTTGCTACTTGTTTTGTTTAATTTTTGTTCATTAGTATTATTCATAATCAGTTCTGACTTTCACCAAAAATGTATAGAAAGGCTTTTAAGTATGGTCTGAGGGGAAGGGGTAGACTCGCCTAAGAATGAGAGCCTTAATGTTTTTTAGTATTATTTAGAAAACTGAATTGAACTGGTAGTGACTGTAATAGGGCCACACTAAAATTGCAAGCCTAAACAAGCCCTAGGGTCACAGAGGTGAGGCGCCTCTGCTGCTTTGACCACAGCCAATTTGAGGTCTTTCCTAGAAACAAGTTTAGCTGTCTCGCCAGCCTCATGTTTTTCTTAATTTATTTTTTTATAAATGGTAATACAATTACATACAGGAGTTTTCAGTCCACCCTCTTCATCAATTGGCCAGTTCAAGTACCATTTACATTTTGCTTCCTCTCACTACAGCATGTAGCGTGGGTCAATCTATTTCAGCTATTGACTCTCTTCACTGTGATTGATGGCATTTTTGCTTGTACACTTGCACATTTGTCGAAAAAGTAGTCTGCTTCAACGTAAGCGGCAGCGGTTCAATCTCTGCTTTCATTCCATATATTTTTCTTAATTTGTGCAGTGGTTTAAATCTTACTCATTTTTTTTCCCCAAACATATGCACGCCAATTTCAGACAGTGGAATTTTTACTTTTTTTTACTTTAATCACTATTGACTACAATATTTATGGGGGGGAAAAAAAACTCTCTCGCAGAGGCAAGGCCTATTGTCATTACTAGTGCTTGTTATATTTAGCATTTACTTTTTTTTCACACAGTGTTGGTGTGTATTATATTCTGCTTACTGTCATTGCTGTCTTGACTTGTCGCCAGGTAGGCGTGTAAACTGTCCACTAAGTGAATTTAGCCGATTGGTAAACATGTCATTGTGAGATTCAGTAGCTTCTCAAACTCTGAGGTTGACGCGTTCCTGTCTCCAGATGACTAATGAAATTGTGACTGCTAAGGACTTCAGGTCCCATCAGTCTACGCTGCCGTGAGCGCCAATGCGTGCCGAGGAGAGGTGGAGGAGCCAGACGCCTTATTGCACTATATAGTGCTTCGGCTCTTCCTGCTGTGCGGAACAATATTGTAGCTGCTGTGGACTCCAGGTCCAAGAACTCTACGTGCCTGTGAGCGCCAGCGTGTGCCAAGTGAAAGGGGGGAAGAGCCAGACCTTTATTGCGCTATATAGTGCTTATGCTTCCCGCTGCGCAGAACAACATTGTGACTGCTAGAGACTCCAGGTCCCAGAACTCCACGCGCCAGTAATTGCCAGTACATCGAGGGGGCAGGAGCCAGACCCCTTATTGCGCTATTCAGCGCTTCTGCTCTTCCCGCTGCGCGGGACAACATTGCAGCTGCTAGGGACTCCAGGTCCCAGAACTCTACATGCCTGTGAGCGCCAACGCATGCTGAGTGGAGGGGGGAGGAGCCAGACCCCTTATTGCGCTATATAGCTCTTCTGCTCTTCCTCTGTGCAGGACAACATTGTGGCTGCTAGGGACTCCAGGTCCCAGAGCTCTATGTACCCGTGCAACTCTAGGTGCCTGTGAGCGCCAACGCGTGCCGAGTGGAGGGGGAAGAGCCAGACCCCTTATTGCGCTATGCAGTGCCTCCGCTCTTCCCACTACACGGGACAACATTGTGGCTGCTAGGGACTCCAGGTCCCAGAACTCTACACGCCCCTGAGCGCCAATCAGGGCTGAGTGGAGGGGGAAGGAGCCAGATCCCTTATTGCACTATATAGTGCGCCCACTGTTCCCCCTACGCAGGACAACATAGTGGCTGCTAGGGACTCCAAGTCCCAGAACTCTACGCGCCTGTGAGCGCCAACGCATGCCGAGTGGAGGGGGAAGGAGCCAGACCCTTATTGCGCTAATTAGCACTTCGCTCGTTCCTCTGCGTGGGACAACATTGTGGCAGTTAGAGACTCCAACTCCCAGAACTCTATGCGCCTGTGAGCGCCAACGCATGGAGGGAGGAGGAGCAAGACCCCTTATTACGCTATATAGCGCTTCCGCTCTTCCCGCTGCAAGAGACGTGCCCGGGCAAAACCTGTACCAAGGGCGTCTCCATCGGCGCCCGGAGGAGGCTGGACTGGGCAACCCTCCTTGGTCCAAGACTCTCAAGAGCCCGATGTTTTATTGCTTTTATATTGTTTTATTGTCAGGATGGTGAAATGCAAAGCCTCCATACATGCCAAACCTGGTCTTAACTCTTCTTCCCTGGATGGGTACATCAAACGCGCAGTGGGCACCTTAAGCAAGGAAATAGAACATGCTGAGTGCAGCTTATCTGCTACTATGGCCACAGGTCCTGGGACAGCTTCAGCTTTAGAGAAAGATTCTCAGTGACTGCCCAGGGGCAATTGCCTGTGCCATCACCTCCTCACACGGTTTCCCTTGCCGACACTAGACAGAATACTGGAGTGCCCTCAATTTTGCTCCATAATAACGCTCTCCAGCCAAATGTAAAAGATGCCAGGAGATAAGGAAATTACATCCCTCCTCAGTCTCTCTATCCATTGTTCTTGATCTCGGCCCTGCGGGTTCTACAGCTCCCACTGCAGTGGACTTGGACCTTCTTCAGGGGAAATTATCGGACTGTGTGAGGGGGTGGTTGAAAGTTTGTTTCCCCCCCATTTGTGCCCGGTTAGGGGTTATTGAACAACTTTTATGCAGAATCAAGTTAAGATTCTCTACCACACCTGATAGTTCAGTAGCCCAATCTACTGACTTGTTGCCCCCCGGAATTTCTCAACTGCGCCTCGATTTGCCTCCAAATGATTACAACCTCCCTCCTGATTACCCTTATGACAGTCATTTGGGTTGCCCTCTTCCTGTCCCGCACCATCATCTTTCACAACATAGCCAATCTCAAGTTGTTCCTGAGTTAAGCAGCATGGGAGGGCTCTATTCCTAGCGGAGGATTCAAATTTGGGTAGGTCCTCCAGTCTTGCGTTGGGCATGCAACCCACCCAGCCTCAAATGGTCGGTACTAAAAATCCGGCTCGGACTAACAGTAGCTATCTGCCACCAGAAGCCTCCTTGGGGAATTCACTCTAGCACATGAACATGAGGGTACAAAATAACGATGGGGGCGTTACTACGAAGTCACTCTCAATGTACCTGCTGCCTGTTGCCCTTATATTGTGATAATGACAAATGTTCCTCCCCTGCCCCAGGGCACTACTGAGTCACCAGTCCAGTTCAGGAATAAAGTCCTTCAATGGTTTCAGACTAAGTTTATTTTTCTAGTTTCCAAAGCCAATCGAATTTTGTTGATACAAAGGGTTGAGTGGATTGGCCCATCCAAAAAAAAAAAACCTCCATGGGGGTACTGCGTTATTAATTTCAAACATCCTAGGTTTGTCGGCGAGATCTTGCTTAGGTCTTCGTCTTACCTTTCAAATTCTGATAATATTAGGCTTCTCTCCCTGAGCTTTATCCCCACTTGTACCAAGCATCTCATGTGCTTGAATGTCCATCTGCTGATCAGCTTATTTCCTTTAATTGCCCTTCTTATGTTCCCCTTTCAAATATGTTCGAGGTCCTAAATGGCCTGCAGGCAGTTGACTGACACCCAGAGTCTGGGAGCACGCTTCAATCAATTTGTTTGGATGGCCCTATTGATCATACTCTTCATCCCCCCCTGCCTTAATTGGGTGCCTACAGCTGAACTCCCTGCCTCTGTTCCTCTTAACCCTTTCCTGTCAGTCAGGGCGGCCCAGTCAACGCCATTTAGCTTCTCTGTTTTAGCCTTTACATCAACATATACTGGCTATATTGGGATTTGTCACCTCACTTCTTGGAATATCTCTGAACTTCAAAATAAATTAACAGCCCCAGATTGGCATTACATCCCTTCTACCTCGCATATAATTTGCTTCCAGGAAACTTGGCACGTGAAATCGACTCATGTTGAAGGTTTCTCTTCCTTTTTTACTGCTGCTATCCTGTCACTGTCAGGTCGTACCAAAGGTGGTTTGCAGATCTTAATTTCAAATTTGTTACCAGTTATTTATAGAAGGTCTGCCAGTGCTTCCCCGTATTATCAGTTCATTTTCTTGTCTTTTAAGGGAGGATCTATTGATAATCAATTTTTATAATAATGTGTTCCACCCGCATTGACGTTGTTTTCGCCCTTGATGTGGACTTAGACGCGATTTTGCTTTCAGTTCATTCTAATTGTCCCATCTTAAGTGCTGGTGATTTTAATATTCAAAAATGTTCCCTCTCGGCGAGGCTTGTGGGTGGTATTACCAACACAGTGGGTGTGGGTGTTTTACACTTTCCACACAACGCCTGTAGAAAGTCTCTACATTTTTTAATGTTTAAATATGATTTCTTGCTGTTGTAGAATTCTAATACTTTGACTAGAGAGCAGACCCATTCTTTTATTGGTAGAGGTGCAAACACTACAATTGATCATATTTTAAATACTTCTACTGTTAGTCACCTTGTTTCTAATTTTGAGGTAATTCAAACCGCTGTGAGTGACCCTAATTCAGTCGTCTTATCTGTGTTTCTTCATGCTGAAAGCCCTAGATTTACTACTTGTGTAGCAAACACTGACCCAGTTATGCCAAATGGCGTCTATATTAAGTGGTCAGAGGTTGATCCCTTGTGTGTAATCAGAAAGTCACTAATGTAACTGAGTTTAATTATTGTTTGGGCACCGAGGTGGACCATGTTGGGTTGATTCATGCTTTTAAGACAGTTGCTAGGTCATTTAATTGGTTATTGACTTGACCCTCTAGACCTAGGACCTCCAAGAGACAAGGTTTAGTTTGACCATTATAACATGGCGTTAGCCTTCACAAACAAGCATTGGCATAGCCAATAGGTCTCGCCTTTGGGACCTTATTAGCATGTAGCCATGCAGCACATTATCCTGGGGGTTGTGCCGCCAGGGATTGAAGAGCTAAACAATTACTACACACTGGGCCATGCAGTCTGATGCAGGAATACATGCTTGCATCAGAAAACATTTATGGACACATTCCAAGGCTTTAAGGCACAGACACAAAGACAAGTGCCTCGATGCAGGTCAACAGCACTATAACATTCTGTGTGCGACTGCATTACTAGAGTATTGAACAACCTATGAAAAAAGCCCTTTGTTGTAAACAATACCCCTGCCACGCTAATTGAAAACAGATGGCCCCTGCGCGCCGCTGCTCGCTCCCGCAAGGTGGATGCCAGCACAAGCACGAGTGTAACAAAAGTGCAGACCGATTTCTAAAGGTCATCTCCTAGAGC
This sequence comes from Calotriton arnoldi, assembly GCA_963921515.1. NCBI lineage: Eukaryota > Metazoa > Chordata > Amphibia > Caudata > Salamandridae > Calotriton > Calotriton arnoldi. The sequence continues at coordinate 1,625,454 of CAWUFW010003965.1, forward strand.
AGCGCTGCCCTAGGCTCGACCTAAAAAGGTGCTTAGGGAAGAGGCTTGGCTAAATCTGGCCCAGGCAGCAGAGACCAATGATGTCATTTTGTTTTAAAGCACAGTTAATGCCCCTTTTCATAAAAAAAAAAAATGATTCTGCCCCTGAATTAACTTTGTTTGTCCCTCTCTAAGCATGGGTTGATCATTTTTCAAAGATCTGTGATCCCACCACGAGCAACGACTTGGAGTAAGGCCCTTTGGCTCCGGTGGATCAATGTAAGTATGTCAATCTAACCAGCAGCAGTCCTCTCGTATTTACTTTGGATGAGGTCATTTTAGCCCTAGAAAGTATTGCTGGAGGGTAAAGCTACGAGGCCTGATGGCGTGCTGCCTGGTTGATGCTTTTAGAGCTATGGGCCCCATTCTCTAGTGTTTAATTCGGCAGCCGAGGGTACTGTACCTTCCAGTTGGGCTGATTCCATCATAGAGCCCATTTTCAAGAAAGGGGATAGATTTGACCCAAAGTGCCATCGCTCCATCTCCCTTCTGGACTTCCTGCAAAGTTGTTGGATAGGGTTATTTTGCAGAAATTGGAGTAGTGGCCCACCGATAATTCTATTCTTTCGGAGGCCCAGTATGGGTTTAGGAGAGGGCTGGGGACAGTGGAGTAGTGTGTAAATTTAGACTTGCTCATTGGTAAATATAGGCTAAGTCAAGTTCTTTCCACTTGTGCCTCACTGATCTTAGCAGTGCCTTCGAGCTGGTGGACCATTTGATCTTGTGGCGCACATTGCACTCACTTGGGGCCCCTGTGAAGATTGTTTCTTTCCAGTCTTGGCTGTATGAGAACTTATCTGCAAGGTTCGTTAGGGCCCCAATGGGGAATTTTCTCCACCACTCAAAATCAAGGGGGAAGATAGACAGTGCTGTGTTCTGGCACCCATTCCTCATCTACCTTTTCATAAATGGTGTAGACGTTGTCCTGCAGACTTTACAGGCCGATGCTTCCGTTGTTGCTGGTCGCTCGGTTCCCGTGCTTCTGTACATCGACGACACGGTCCTAATGTCTATGACTGTTGTCAGTCTGCAGTGACTGATGGACTCCTTTGCTGATTTTATGGATGCCAGAAAATTAAAGATTAATGTAATCAAAACATTTACGATGTCCTGTGGAAAAAACACCCAGAAGTGTAGAATTTTCTTTATCAATGGCATTCCTATTGTGAAGGTCAATTCATTCTGCTGTTTGGGCATTCTTTTTTCTTATAATGGCTCATGGTCCCAAAATATACAAAACGCTCGATTGAAAAGAGTAGAGTGTGCAAGGGAGTTTTCAGGTTCTCCCATAAACTTGGCAGCCGCTGCATTAGGGAAATGGTTACCATCTACAAGGATAGAGCTCTGTCAGCTGCTATGTATCACAGGGGCCTGTGGGGTCATACATCTTGTGGTCCTATCCAGATTGAGAATGATGCCTTCCTTAGGCGTCTCATGTGTACCCCTCACTTCAACATCATCTTCTATTGTTCATACTGAAGTGGGGCTAACTCACCTGGAGGACCTGCTCTCGTGTAAGCCTATTCTACTCTGGTACTCAATCTGGGCTAAAATCGAAGTGGCCTTTACAAAATCTATTATTTTGGACTGTTTAGCTTTGGACCGCGTTTTTAATATCCTGTAGCTTTCTTCTATTGATGAATCTCTAAATTGTTCCCCTGTGCTCAAAGATCCACTCAGAATGCTTGCTTTTCACAAGAGCAAGGTCAAGGCCTTCTTTTTAGGTGCTAGGCTAGATAACAGGGCCCTTGTCAAGTCCAAGAAATCAACTGTTGTTTCATACCTGTCAAACGCCTTCCCGGAGGGCTTTCAACCGAACCTGTTCCTGGTGACCAATACCCAACACTGCTTCGTTCTAACAAGGCTGCATTTGGGCATAGTACACCATCACCATGTTTCCTTCCCTACTATGAATCAGTGGCTTAGGGACATGACACTGTGCTCATGTGATGGTATTTTGAAACAGAGCACCCAAAATTTGATAATATTTTGCCGCTTCTATGACGGTCTAAGGAAATATTTTTTGAAACCCATCTTTGTGGCACACAATATTAGGGACTATAATGTTGCCCTTAGTTTTCTGTGCATTGGAGGACCTCACCTTATGTTTTAGGACTGCATTTGGGGAGCAATCCGAATTAGAAAAAGCATTTTTATCTAATTGTGGTACTTGCTATGTATGTTCTTTTAATTCTGGGGGCACCTGTTTGGGTTTTAAATTTTTTTTTTTTAGCTGCATCGTTTTTAATATTGTATGATTGTACCACTGTTCTTAACTTGTTTTTAATTTAATTAATTTTGTTGTATTTTGTATCACCTGATCTTTTATGGCCCAACAAGATTGTGCCGAATAAGGATTTTTGAATGTGACTTGGATGGATTCCCCGTCCCTCATAACATCAAAGTCTCTGGGATCCCTCCCGGTCCTGTGAGCAGCAATTCATTGGGTGGTCATGAAATTGACAGCCAATGGGAGGAGCAGCTCCACTCTGTAGAGGAACAACATGGGAACCATGAGGACTCAGACAATGTGTGTGCCATGGTTTTGTCCCTGGGCAAATTCATTATGTAATACTTCAGCAAAACCAAAATATAATCAGTCTCAGTTTTCAGTTCTGAAAATCAGAATTGCCTGATGGACATGGCAATATTTATTTCAATGTAATGTTTTCCTAAACAGTTTAGGTATTGCATACTGACATTTGTAAGGATCTGTCTTTCTACATGATTGCTGAAACAACTTTGTTTACCAGTACATTGCTGTTTGAAAAGAATGCCAGTTTCTAAGTATTACCATATTCATCTTCAGCTGTTTATACTTGTCTTAATAAAAAAAAATGTAACCTAAGATCTGGTGCTCGTGGACCTATGTTGATGTGCAAATCGCCCTTGAGCACTCCTCTCATAGAGCAATCCAAAACTCAAAGTTCCAGTCACTGTTGGTGTTACAGTTCTTCTTCATTCAGTAAATTGCTGCCCCTCTCTAGCCAACACGTGTTTCGTCATCACTGATATCATCAGGGCTACTTGCAAAAAGTAGTCTTTCCAAGTCAAACTCAACCATCCTCCAATATTAAACTCCATTTAAAACTATCCACAACTCCATGGTTCGAATTTAAGTGGTCAGTGTTATAGGTATCTTAAATAGCTGCAGTATTGTGTGTGCTTGTATCTAGCTACTCCTCCAATCATATCACCAATGTTGTACTCGGTAGCCCGATTATCTCGACACAAGCATACTTTGTTATGCAAATAGTTAAGAGACAACCTACGACTTTGACTGGTTAAATTCGAACTGTGGTCTAACTGATGGTTTTAAATGGACTTTAGTTTAATATTGGAGGGGTGTGGTTATGCAACATGGCAGAGCGGCTGTGTGTCTGAGCTACTCCTGGACTGCCACAGCTAATCTTGCTTTACTTGACCTCGCATCTTAGCCCATTGTTCAACCTCGCTCTGCTACTGAAATCCAGGTCATGTGTGGCAACCCCGTGACCCCTTGTTGGAGCACCGGTTGTGCCACTGGGACCTTTCCGGTGCACTGCAGGCTGGACCCAGCTCTAAGACCAGTGCTGAGCCCAGCTCTAAGTACCATGCATGCTCTGCCGTCTGGTCCGATGCTGCAGAGGGTGTGGCTGACGCAACCTTCGGGATCTCTACTGAGGCCCCCTGCTCACCCTGAGTAGTAAAAGGTTGCCGCACAACCTGGCTATATTTCTGTATTGCATTCCCTCAAGCAGGGCACATTGAACCGGGACTAGCACCAGGGGGCCTTTCATTCCTGACTAAGTGAAGGGCGAAAGGATGCCCTGATTTTGTGACTTCCAGAAGTGACTCCCTGAGTATAGAACTGTACTAATTGGCCCTGGGCACAGTAAACTGGTTTATGCTGGGGGCACTATGAGGAAGAAGGTACACACGTCAAAATAACACAGAGTGAGTGTGAGGTTTTGGCCCGGGGCAAGGTCCACCCTCGCACTACAGGGTAGGGGCCTAAACCTAAATCTACCACGTTGGATCAGACAACATTGGACCCCCCAATATTCTGGCCGCACTAAAGGGCTCTCGGAGCATTGAAACAACACAAGCTCTCGGACAGAGTTAATGACACAGAAGTGACCATAGCTGGGCTGCAGCTCTGCCTGGGGACTCTCACCTACCCAGGTCAAAGATATGACTAATGCCTTTGGTTCCTGGAGTTCAGGACCATAGACGCAGAGTGGAGGTAAAGGAGGAATCATTTTTGGATAATTGTCCTACCTGAAAAGGTGGAAGGTCCCTCTATGGACCTCTTCTTGGAAAATTGGCTTTTGAATCAAGTGGCGGAGGGACAGTTGTCTAAGTCTTTCGCCATTGAACACGCGCATCATGTCCTCTTGAGACCTCCTCTGCCGGGTGTGCCACAGAGATCTATGGTGGCAACATTTCTCAGTTACCGGGACTGCGATGCTATTCTCCAGCTTGCACAGAATAATGGTGATACAAGATGCACAACAGCACAATTTTCTTTTTTCCCCGAACTACACAGCCACCGTCCAACAGCAATGTAACAGATGCAGAGCAATAAAGGTGGCATTGAGAACTCTAAATTTGAAGTTTATGCTTATGCTCCCCTGCAGAACTCAAGATTGTGGATGGCTCTGACACCTTATTTTCACTGACCCAGCAGAGGCAAGAGAATGGGTCGAAAAGGGTTCTGTGGACTAAAGCTCCCAACTGGTGTGGTCTCGTGGTTGGAATTGGTGTTGCCACATAGAAACCCTAAATGTCTCACTATTTTGAAGCCTTCCGCTGTGCAGGCAGTCACTTACCGACAGGAAGCATTAGAAAGGGCCCTGACATGGAGATCTGGTGTACAGTCTGGTAGTGCAAAATATCAGAGTTCTAAGGGAGGAGTGAACAGCGCGATGGATGAACCTGGGGCAGACCCGGACACTCATCGTATTCAGGTTACCCACATGACAGCTGCTGATCTGGTTTGACTCTCTTGCCTCTATTACATTTGCTTGTATGGCTTGTACTCTTGAGTCTGAAGGGTTGGAGTTGATTGACTTGGGTTTGTTGTTTTTGCTGGCTAGGGGTACAGCGAATATGGCCTGTAGACACAGACGGTCTGGAAGGCATCTATGGAACTTTTTTCCTAATCTTGGTAAATACCCTTCTGAAGCACTGCCTGGGCGTTACTGTCCCAAGCAGAAAGCAAAGGTTTGACTTTTTGGGTAGGCCTGCAGGTCTACATACCAGGTCGAGGGGCAGGAGTTGTTTCCTGTTTATTGGTTTTAACACCGCAAGTGCACTTATATCAAATTGCAGTCACTTAATGAGTCACTCCCTAGCTAATCATCCGCTACAAGTTGGCAGCACTCTACACTTTCATGCCCCCCTTTTTAGGTCGAGCCTGAAACAGTGCATGACCTTTCGCTTGTGAGACACTACTGTTTACAATAAATGGCTCGGAACCTAACCATTGCTTACCATTTGTTGGATTCAATGTTTCTCTTCTTTGCAGCCTCCCTATTGGCCAGGGTCACTTCCATTCCTTTCTGTGAAACATTCACCAAGCACAGGTTAATTAAATTTAATTAGTACCCATCCTCTGCTTGCATTGTGATTGAGGTACTATTTCTTCTTCTCCCCTGCCCCGATCTGGTACTCACTCCCTCCTGCCTCCCCCGCACCTCCCTCGTTTTGTTTTCCACATACCCTCCTATTCCTGTTGTCCATTATTGCTGCTTCCTCCCTCATGTTGCTTCCCCCTTCAGCTTTTTTTAAGCTATATTGCAACACAGCACAGACTGCTGTGCAATATGGCTTAAAAAAAAAAAGCCCTATGACGCGGTAATCACTGGCTGCTTCATAGCGCTTTTTTTTCCTTGTCTTTAAGCCACATTTCACAGCAGCTCGCGCTGCTGTGCAACATGTCTTAAAAACAGTGACAAAATCAATAGATCTCGCTTAGTCCTTGCCAATGCTTGTCATATGACAGCTAACACTTAAAATATTCCGTCTTGGAATATTCATGGTATGGGAAACCTGATTAAATGTCATAGGATTTATTCCTGTCTGCGTAGTCGAAATATAGACGTTGCCTACCTTCAGGAGGCTCATCTGTCTCTGGTTGATGGGGCCAAATTACAAAATAGGCGGAGAGGTCAGGTATTTGTACCTCTTCTCCATCTTATGCCTGAGGTGCTTTGATTTGGGTTTGTCCTGGACTCCCTTACGTTATATACTGGGTGGACATTGATAAGGAGGGCCGATATGTGGTAATCAGTGGTGATATAGATGTCAGCCCTTGACACTTACCTCTGTTTATGCCTCCACAGTTGGGAGTTTCTTAGTTGCAGCGCAGAACAACATCCCCTCCATTTCAGTTGGGGACTATAATTTTGTTTCCTCCCTGGACCTGGATAGATTTCGTTCCCCCCTTGTTCCTGGGGCACAGGAATATGGGTGCCAGCCGGGTTTATTTCTTGGGTTCGTCAGTGATCAGTGGGGGCTCTTTGATATATGGCACAAAACCACCCACAAGATAGGGAATTCACACATTATTCTCCCATTCATAGCACTCACGACTGGATAGATGCCTTGATTCCACTGGCTTCATGAGAGTGGCCCACTATATTGAGCACCAGTATCGGTCTGTAGCCAATCATACAGATCATACTGCTAAATGTGAAATGGACTAGTGCTCGGCCCTACATACACCTACGGCAACTACAACCAAAGGATTTATTAGATGCATCATATTATGAGGAAGTTAAAATCCAGTTCATTAATTACTTTGCCAAAAATATTAGGGCCACAATGGGAGGCTTTAAGGTGTGTGCAGGCGGGACATGCATGCCTACCTCTCATGGGGTATGGGCAGCATTAGCTAGAGATGATGTGAGGCTTGAAACTGAACTTCTCCAGTTAAAAATAACTAAATTGCAATAATTAGCTATACTTCACTCTGAATCTGTTAAAGCTGGTCGCTTACTAGCTTGTCTCCTATGGGATGAAAATCCCCACTGCCCTTTCATGGCCATCCACTGCCTGTCTGAGAGCCTAATAAATACTCAACATCACATTAATGAACCATTATGTAACCATTACTCTGTTATACCGATCCTATACTGAAGCTATTAACCTGGAGATAAGACTTCTTGAAACACTTACCTGTGACTACCTTGACCGAACAACAAGCCAACTCAATTGACTGGTCTCTTATGGAGGCTGAAATATGCATGGCAGTCAAAGAAATGGCTCACAGCAATGTTCCCAGTGCGAACGGTTTTCTGTCAGAATTTTCCAAGACATACAGGGCCCTCTTGGTGCCCCACTTGCATTTTTGTATATGTGGAGGCCTTCAGAAAAGGTGAATTACGAGTCACCACGAATACCATTACTGAATTGTGATGTGTATTCTCTACATATATCCTTGTACTGTCCATTATCAATCCTGAACATAGACTACAAAGTGTTGAGCAAAATCCTTGCAAATCACATCCTTCCGTGATTACACAGATTGGTCCATTCAGACCTGTCTGGGTTTATTTTCCATAGGGGCATCACCACAAATGTCAGGAGATTATTTATAGGCGCATCACCACAAATGTCAGGAGATTATTTATAGGGGCATCACCACAAATGTCAGGAGATTGTTCCAGGTTTTGGTAGATCCTGGCGCAGATGGGAGTATTCCTCTGGTGGTGTCGATTGACTTACAGAAAGCCTCCGACTGTCTTAAATGGAACTTCATGTTGGCAGTGCTGGTTAGAATGGACTTAGACATGGGCTCATAAAGTTGATTTGTTTACTCAACATAAGTCCTTTTTACTAGGGTAAGAACAGGTCGCTATATCTCCAAACAATTTGTAGAGGAATGACGCACCAGATAAGGGTACCCACTGTCTCCCATCCTTTTTTCTTTGGCCATGGAGTCGCTGGTTGCGGTCTTCAGGCAAGCAGCCGTTGAAAGAGTTGGATCCCTGCATGTCCTATAACTATACACAGAGGCTATCCTTTGTTACATCCATGATGCAGTGACCGTTTTTCCCATCTGTGCTTTCAGTTTTGCAGAAGTTTAGGGCTTTAACAGGACTTCATATTAATAACTCTAAATCTTGTATCTTCTCATTGAGGCCCCACAATGCGACAGCCCTTAGTTGGCTTCCTCTGTTGCCACCACTGTGAGCTGGATTTGTTTAGGTATCTAGGTGTAAGGATATTCCACTGCAGCACAGATGTAATTGAAGGGAATTTATATAAAGCACAGGTGAACCCAAGGGCGCGGAGGGAATTTGGTTACAGCACTCGCTGTCAATAATCGGCAGAATGGCCATCTTGAAGATCATCCTTCCCCAGTTTGTTTACAACGATTCTTCTCCAACTGCCTGCCTGGTTGTTCTAATATTCAGAAATCTTGACTCCCTTGTTCAGGATTTCCTGTGGAATGGGAAACAACATAAATTAACTTTCGCCAGCCTCCAGTGTCCTACGAACAAAGAGGTATTTACAGTCCCGTAGTCTGAACATTATTACTTGGCTGCTCATTTACAATGGGTGTAACACTGGTTGTTGATACCGGCGCCGAAAGAGGTTGGGTGCTGCTTGGTGGCAAACCTGTACTTAAGGCGGTTCTAGCTCTGGAATGCAACGGATTACAGGTTGATCCCCTTTTAAAGGTGGCGAGTCACTGCTGGAGCATAGTACTTCGTAGGACGGCCACTCAAACTACATTCTCACCCAGCCTGTTGTTGTGACATATTCACGTCTTCGGGATTTGCTTTCGCGCTCTAATAAGCAAGTGTGATGGGAGGCAGGTGTCTCAAAACTGGGCGACCTGTTTACAGATCAAGGAAACATCTGAAACCCTACAGTAGTACTCCTCTATCCCCTCTGGGCAGTTTCCGAATGTCTTTATAGTGATAAACACCCTAGAAGGCATCTGGCAGTCACTCGGCTATGTGCGCCACTTACACTAATGACAGGTTTCCATATTTCTGGACTGAAAAGGACCCGTAGATCGACCTTCATATCACTTTATCAGACAAACAATGGAATCCAGTATTAGCCTACCCGAACTTAGTTTCTAGGAATTACTTATTCAAAGTCATCCAACATAACCTCACTCATCATTCTTACTTAACCCTTTAGGCTTACACAAGATGTTCCCTGAGAGCTTGTTCTACTGTCCTAGATGTCATTTCCCAGGGGCTGGTATTCTACATATGGATTTTTGTCTCATATTAGATCTATTGCCCTCGTGGTAATTTATGTAAATATGGAATATGGTCCTTAACATTTTTCTACTTGGTCTGAGGTCCTGCACCAATAAAAGCAACTAAGGCTATTCCTTGCTTTGATCCTTGAAAAGAGTCCCATTGTGCAAAATTGGAAACATTCTACTACCTCCAGTTCTCCAGATACCTGGAGAACCGCTGATGCATTAGAAGACATTGTATCCTGGTATAATTTGTTTTTGGCTTATGCAGAGGTTTTTGAGAATGGTAATTGCGCACCACAAAATAAACTCTTGACTGCTCACCACAAAATAAGCTCTCCTTGCTCAAACATTGCTCAAACATTGTTTGAGAGTCACTGGCCTTAAAGAATTTAAAAGCGTAACTTCTTTAGAAACAGAAGATAGCCAGAGTTTGGATATGTTTGAAGTGGCTATCAAACATTTATGGTTATGTTATGGCAAAAGAAATAATATGGTAAAGGAAGGCTCTATTTTTTATTCAAGAAATCAAGTTGACAATGGAAGCATTGAGTATTTTGTTTCTGCACTTAGGTCACTTGCTGTTCTTGTGATTTTTATGTCACATTATGATCAAGTACTTAGGGATCAAATCCTTATGAAGACTACTAAAAAGGTCCAAGAGAGTCTTTGAGCTGGCCCTCGTATCACTTAGAATGTGGCCATAAACTTTCCAAAAGGGGCTGAACATTATGAAAAGTTTGTGCTAGAAATTAGCAGTTCACAAGATCCCTCAACTTCTGACATACATTTTGTGAATAAAAAGACTGATGTCGACAGGAGTGATTTTGTTAATAAAAATAAGTATTGACATTACTGGTTATAAATGTGGTAAACCTTATCTTTTGGGAAATAACAAAAATTGCCCCACTTTTGATAAAAGTTGCAACAGGTGTAAAGGAAGGTGCAGCTTGCTTATAATGTGTCTCAACCTGGTAAAGTGAATCTAGTTACTGAGCCTCCTGAGAAATCTCTGTAAAATGATTTTAACCCTTATGTTGTGCTCAGTAAATGTAGTAAGAAAACGAAAAGTAGAAGGCTAATTGAATTAAATGGCAACAAAATTGAAGTGCTTTGAGACTCGTGCATTGAACAACCTCTTCTGCAGTGCAGTTGTACAACCCTATTGCAAAGGAGGAAATCCTGCCTCACTGAATCTGCAACATATTTCATTATAATCTGTTGTTTAAACCCTGCATATTTTTCTAGTTTCTCTGAGAAAACATTTGGATAGTAATCATTGCTATGATTCACCAGCACAGTACTGTCCATTTCCAAATCTGAAACTGGTTCTTCTTTGTTGATAATATATACCAAATGATCAGATCTTGACTCTGGCCTAATGCTCAATTTTTCTTCTTCATCAGGGCAATTCTTGACATAGTAGCATTCAAAGTGTTTTGTCAACTGCAGTGAGTCTAGGATATTCTAGTATGATCACGTTGTTTCGGGATCAGTTCTAGGTTTCGGTGAGGAAGGCTCTGCATTGGACCCTCTGATCTCAGTGGGCCCAGCATCAGGGCTGCCTCTCCAACTCTATTCATATCTAACATTTACATGTAGGGGTCCTTTCACAGCTCTTTGAGACAGTATGCCCAATGCAGATTGGAGCTGACAACCAAATTTAGGGAACAATTCCACAACAGACTTCTCTTCATGCCAACTAGTGACTTTCCACTTTTTACAACAGTTCAGGCAAAAATTATAGAGCACAGCAGCATTTTGCTGTCTGCCAGACCGTTGTTCACCTCATCCAGGGAGTCTGATCTGGGCAGGTGCATTATCAGGCAGGTTGATCAGACACACCTGTCTTCTCCCGACCTGAAGATCCCAAGACTGCTGCAGTGCCCAGAGTCACACAAGTGCTCTGTTGCTCACCTGCATCATGTCCCTCCGACCCCCTCAGGCCACACCAGCTGCTATCTTGCCATCACTCTGCCATCAAGGGATCTCAGGTCTGTTGCTCCTCTGCACATCATTTCTCTACCCAGACGCCTCCATCTGGGTCTATGCTGTCTCCAGTGTTGGCAGTGATTGGTGAGTTCTAACTTGTCTTTATTTTATTTGCAGGATGAGCTATAGTTGGGTGGCCAATGGGGAGCTGAGGTGCAGTACATGTTACTCCATGAGCTGTTGGTCAAATCCCCACCCCGTCCACCTCCCTAATGTTAATGGCTAACATGAACCAAGTTTTACAAGGTGTCTTTAATCTCTATTGAGAGACAGTGAAAACATAAAACGTTTTTCTGAGTATTTATTACGTTTAGTATTATTTACAAATAACAAACTCACATTAGATTTTTTTTAAGTGTTAAATGATGCTGTGTATAATAGTACAATCAGTAGAGCTGCCAGAGAACAGATCTAGTAAACAAAATTACATCTCAACCCCTAGTAAAAGGCCAGGAATATTATCCTTCTAGCCTTCAATACTGTCTTTTCCATCATAATTGGCACATATTACCATAGCAGTTTATTATCATTGATAAGAAAATACAAATTGATTTAAAATTTGTGATGAATCAAGGCTCGCCACTCAAGAAATATCCTTAGAGTGAATAAAATAGCACTTTCATTATTTTAACTTAGACAATAGAACCTTGTTTAGACTTGTATTCAATTGCACAGTCTCCTGTGTGACACAGAAATTTGTCTAAGTACTATTTTAGATTTATGTCACTCTAATTGATTTATGTTTATATAATAATATATTTCTTAAATTAATTTCATATCCCTTTTAGACTGATGAGAGCTCTGACCTGGCTGAAAAAATTCCAGACTGGCGAGGTGAACTGCTGAGTGCTATTAAAGACGTCTTCCTAAAGGAACATGATGTTCTAGTAGCAGCATTTCGAACACAGTTGGCAGCAGTGGGCACTACTGACACAGCCATGCTGGTGAATCAGTTAGAGCAAAGATTACAAGAGCAGGTAGGGAAAAGGGAAACTGGCTCATGTTCAGTCAATATTTTCATCAAATATACAGCAGTTATCTGGAAAAAATGCTTAAAAAGTCTTTAATAACCAATTGAGACTTAATTGAAAATGGTATTTGGATGTTACACATTACATTTGATTTGCTTGCAGGGGGTGGAACATATTAATGCAATGGACTGTATTAACAATGCTGATCGAAGAAGTTTGTTGCTAGAAATTCAGTCTCTTCGTGTTCAAAGAAGTGGCCTACAAATGGATCCCAAAAATAAAACACAGATAGATGCAAAAAGCCAAGGTATGTTCTTGTATTTGTGAATGTTTGTTATAAGAATCACTGTGTTTTTCACTTTATCTTTTTCATTTCTGAGTTATTTTGTTATAGTCTGCTGAAACAAAGTGATGTAGGTGAGGCACTTCATTATAAAAATCAAGTTTTCATAATAGGTTTTATGGGACTATACTTGAGCCTAATAACTTAAAGGTACAATTTAACAAACAGATGTCTATAATTAACAATATGTTTCACAAGTGTAGAATCAGAAGAAGCAAAAAAGGCCAAAAAGAGTGAAAACCCCATTGACTATGATTTTTAATTAGACAATACTGGGGTAACAGTAAATTTGCAGTCGAGTTTACCATTTCCATGCAGTAGATCCACCCCAGTACCATTCATTTAAGAGTTAAATCTGAACCCAGTAGGGTCCTTCACTTGTGCCTGTACGTTGTGTTTATTTGTACTTTTGTTCTCCCTTTTTCCCCTCCCAGTTGTTGCACAATGGGCTATTTTATTTTATCACAATATTTCCCCTAGCAATTTACAGTTTATTGCCCCCCCTTCGTAAAAGCATGGGGATTCCTCCTGTATACAGCTGATCTGTAAGCTCACTGTTGCACCTGAGGGAACCAGGGTAGATCATTTATTATCATAAGTTTTTTTTGGTTGTTATTTAAGTGGTCCGTTCATTTATGAAGCAATGCTGTGATATACAACAGTTTCAATATATATACAAATGTCAATAATGAGATGTTAAAAAAAAGAGAGATAAATACCTTGGAATGGCAAATTACAGTATGGGACCAATTTTTCTGGTTGTGGTTGTAAAACCATATGGAATTCCCAATTCCGTGGGGTTTAACGCATATATTTACCACTTGCTCTGCACATGGGTGGGTTGGGAGGTGATTGAGGAAAAGATAATTTCTGGCAGGGCGGACCATTCTATGCTTTCCAACCCTCCTATCTGTCTCAGAAAAAACAAGGAAAGAGGCTTGGCTGCTACTGTAGCCAAAGTCTCCTGCAAATTTTCTGACCTGTTGTTTTCCCACTCCTGGCTAAATTTACCAATGTAGAGCAGAATTCCATTTGTTAATTCAACTCTGCCTGAGGGCTTTTGTGTCATGCAAATAAGGGGCGTACCTGCAGAGCCATTTATCAGAGTGTTTGCACCCCATATGAGCTGGTCTGAAATCTCAGTAAGGAAAGTGTAATTAGAAGAATATGAAAGCATATTGCCAAAGCAATGTGAAAAGTTGCCCTAGACTTGTTGCTCAGTGTCTCCTTTAACCTTTTGCTGTAAAGAACGTGTTTGGCACATCCTCAGCACTGCCTCTCAGGTGCTAAGGCTCTGTCCTTCACATCCTGGCAGTGGAAGCAGGAAATAGATTCCTTCTTTTGATTTTCAGGTCGGGCTGCTTGGAAAAGATCTTCCCCAGCAGCACAAGAGTGTTTTTCTTTTTTGTAGCGATGATCAGAGCATTGACATCATTACAGCAAAAGTAAAATGAGCTGATTGGCTCATTTCACATTCACCTACGCCAGTGCTCGGGGGCATAGCTTAGTCTCCGAGTATATCATGAGTACTAGTAGACTGTAGAACTCACCTGGGAGGAGGGGATCCTGGCACTGATACGGGGGGCTGCGCTGGCTGTGTCTGAGGTCTAGCTAAAGAGCCAACTACAGTTTATTGTGGAATTCAAGTACTGATGAGGCAGTTCTGATGTGTAGGGGTGGTTGTTTCAGGCTTTATGAGCTAGGCTTGAGAACGCTCGACCGCTGGCTCTCGTTTTGCATATGTAGGGAGATATTTAATCGAGAGGCTGGCTGAGCGGAGGCTTCTGGTCGGGGTGTGGCATTTGATGCGTTTTTTGAGGTATGAGTGGCCTAGAATATGCAGGGCTTTATATGAGTATGCAAATTGTTTGAAGAGTTCCGTGTTTGTGAACGGGAGCTAGTGGAGGTCTCTGAGGTGTGGTGTGATATGTGTGCTGGGTGGGAGCCTGAGTGTGAGTCTGGCTGCTGCGTTTTGTATGGTCCAAAGTCTTCTGGTCAGTTGGGCAGGAATGCTGATTGTGTGTGTGTTTTCAGTGGTGGCCGCTTGTTAACGGGGGCGGGGGAAGGGAAGTGAGAGGGGTAAATAGAAAAAGAATTTAAAAACCACCCACCTAAAGGCTGGTGGCCGCCTCTCGGTCTCCTTCGGCTCCTCGGTCGACTCCAGGAACAGGAAGCAGAAAGCACACAGGCTCCCAGACTCCCCTAGCCAATCACAACACTGCCTTACAGCAGCATTGTGATTGTTCTGAGCACCGTGTTTCAGTGCTCAGAGAGGGATTGGGAGGCTGTGCATGTCCTCCAGCCAGGATGTGCAATACAGCCGGTGGAGAAAATGCAAAATGCGCAAGACTGTTTGGCCGGCCCAAGACGGCCGGCCAAACTGTCATGCGCAATTAGGGTGTGCTTACCACTCCCCTCTTTGGCCCCTGCTCTTGCCAACCCAGCCCAGCCCGCCCTGCACCTAAGCAGAAACCAAAAAATAAAATGATAATAACATTGTTATTATCATTTTATTTTTCCTTTTTAAACTGCTCGCAGAGCAGTGGGGCGACACTCCTCCGCCTTAGCGGAGGAGCCGCCGCTGTGTGTTTTATAGTCCACTAGGCTGGTGATAAGGGCCTGTGCGGGTGTTGATCGGGAGACATCTGAACACTTTTTGGAAGATCTTGAGGGTGTAGAAGAAGAAGGAGGCGACTGTGTTGACTTGGCTGGTCATCGCAAGTCAGTGGGTCAGCACTGCTTGTAAGTTCATAGCTTAGGTGGCAGGGTGTTGGCCCGTGATTTTCTGCCCTCTATGTGGAATTCCATAGCAAGATGTGTTTGCTGCAGAGTACTATTTTCGTTTTGTCTTTAAGTTTCAGACAGTTGTTCTTCATCCAACTGGTGATTGACGATATGCAGGAGGTGAAGTCTTTCTGTGTAATGGGTGTTTGGTTGGAAAAGGAAAGGATGAGCTGGGTGTCGTCGGTATAAGAGATGATGTTGATTCCATGGGTCTGGATGATGTTAACGAGAGGTGTCATGTTGGCATTGAAGAGCGTGGGGCTGAGATAAGATCCTTGGGGTAATTTGCAGATGAGGGTGATGGCGGTCGAGGTGTAGGGAGCCAGGCTGGCCGACTGGGTGAGACCGGTAAGGAAGGAGCAAATCCAGCAGAGGGCCGATCCTTGAATGCACGCTTTATGGAGGTGTTGAATGAGGATGGTGTAGGAGACAGTGTTGTCGGTGGCGGTTTGGACGAGTAGTATGAGGGCTGTGGTGTCTCCTCTATTCATGATCAGTTCGATGTCGTCTTTGACAGCAATGACGGTGGACTTGGTGCTGTGGTTGGGCCTGAAACCAGATTTGGTCAGGTGAAGGAGGTGGTTGCCTAGTCGATTGTTGATGTTTTACAGTAGTTTAGCCGGGTAGGGCAGCAGAGAGATCAGTTTGTAATTGGCCAGCGTCGTTGGATTCGCAGACATTTCTTTCAGGTTAGCATTGTGGTGTGCTTCCAGACTTCTGGCAATGTAGATTTGTTGATGGAGCAGTGGAGGATTGGGATCAGGGCTAAGTCGGTGGAGTCCAGTCGTTTGATGAAGATGTGATGTGGTGTGGGTAAGGGTCCGTTGGTGCACCTGACTTGATGAAGTGCATAATCACTTCAGCTTCCGACCTGGTGATGGTGTGCCAAGTGGACATGTTGGGATCTCGGCGGTTAGTCTCGGTGGGCATGAGGGCTGCAATGCTGGAAGGGTCTGGATGAGGGTTGAAGTTGTTGTAGATGTTGTAGTAGTTGTAGATCTTGTCGCTGAAATAGTGGGAGAACTTGAAGCAGAGATCCTAAGATTTGTGTGATGGTTGTGAAGCTTGCAGCGGAAGAAGTGAAATTCTTCATGATGGCGAAGATTTCTCTGGCGTAATTTATGCTGTTTTTGATGCGTTCGTTGGTGCTGATCACTTGGTGGATCTGATTTTCTGGTGGTAGAACCTGATTTGTAGGTGCATTTATCTATTTCATCATGGGTCTGTCTCCATCTGCGTTCGAGTTGTTTGCAGTGGCTTTTGGTGAGCCTTAGTTATTCCATGTACCAGCTTGCTTGCAGCTTGGCCTTGGTGGTGGTGGTCTTGAGCGGGCCAGGGCGTCAGACAAGAAGGTGACCCAGGCAATGAAGTTAGTGATGGATCGTGAGAGGTCGCTGTGGTGTTGTGGTTAGCTAG
The DNA here is from genome assembly GCA_963921515.1 of Calotriton arnoldi. NCBI lineage: Eukaryota > Metazoa > Chordata > Amphibia > Caudata > Salamandridae > Calotriton > Calotriton arnoldi. Next base: position 1,642,207 of record CAWUFW010003965.1, read on the forward strand.
CTTCGCGCACTGAGGTCCATGTGTCTTCTAGGATCGTATTCCAATATTGTTGTGTGAATTTGAAAGAAGCTGTTTCATGACAGTGGGGGGTGAGCAGGTTGATGTGAACAAGAGCAAGGTTGGCCTAGGTGAAGGGGGTGGACTTGTCAACTGAGATGTTGTTGAGGTTAGTGAAGATGGGGTCCAGTAGATATTCAGTGGCATGTGTGGTGCCCTCCATTCGCTGGTTAAATCCAAGTGTGGTTAGGTCTTACAGGAAGTTTTTGGAATGGGGTCTGTGAGGTCCTCCAGATGGTAGTTGAGGTTGCTGAGGAGAATTAAGGAGCTGGACTTGACCACCAGAGAGGCATTGAAGTCCGCAACATTGTTTCCGAAGCTGGCTCAAGGTCTTGGAGGTGGTTAATGAGGGTGCCCCTCAGGATGAAGTTGTAAGTGATGTGTAGTTTAAAAGCAAGGTGTTCCATGCTGTCGCTTGTGATAGCCGATGTGTTGGAGCAGTGGCTTTACTCTTTAAGGATGATGGCTAGTCCTCCTCTGGATCTGTGGCTCTATACTATTGTACAATCTAGTATATGGAAGGGATCGTAGTGGTGATGTTGGGGGGCCAATTTCAGGGTGAGCCAGTTTTCATTCAGATATGCGATTGTGCAAGAGGTCCCAGACTTCAGTGGTCTGTCTGGTGAGCAAGCGGTGTTAAGGAGGAAGCAGGGCAGGGAGGGCTGAGAGCTGTGGGTGGGGCGCATGTGGAGTGTGTGGTCATACGAGACAGGAGATTGGGGGGGGTGGGTGGTGGGAGTTCAGGCAAAGTGCCAGTTGGCACAGGAGAACACACCTTTGGTGTTGGCCGGGGAGGCCTGACTGCAGCTCTGAAAAGAGCGTCCGGGGTTCAGGGCATGGAGGGCTGCAGCAGAGTATCGTCTGGGGGGTACGGTGGGTAGGTGAAGGCCAGGGGTGGTAGAGGGTGAGGGGTGCTAAGCATGGGCAGGGCGTGGACAGGTGCAGATGGGCTTTGGTGTGCCTGCCACCATTAAGAAGAAGCAGGGTGGGGAGGATTTCCAAAGGACGGTGGATGGAACTGGATTGAGCTGCCGAACATGCAGATGTGAGTGTAGCACATGGAAAAAGCAGGAAAGGATGCAGAAGGAATGCATAGAGCGGGAAAAACAAAAAGGCTGAAGCAGCAGTACATCAAGAAGGTGAAAAATAGAGAAAAAGGCAAACGGAGGTACGGAGGGTGGAGGAAAAAAGTGAAAGTGTCTGAAAAGTGAGCAGGAGTGAGTGTGCAAGGCGGGGAAACAAATGGGCGAAAAGACGCAAAGGAAAGAGTGGGAAGAAACCGGTCACAGAGCAAGACAAAAGCGGAGAGTGAGAGGAAAGTGGTCACAGAGAAAAACAAAAGCAGAGAGTGAGAGAGCAAGAGTGCGAGGCAGGGAGCCTCGGACAGGGTTTGAGCTGGGTCCTCAAGGGCCAGGCCGGGTGGTAGGACCTGGCACAGGTAAGTGGGAAGTTGTCAGTATCAGTAGTAGTGAACAGGACCTTTTTACCCTCTGTCAATGGAGTGAGGCCTACAGGCGCACCCACCTTTTTATAAAGCTCCGCTGCTATGTGCTTAACTCACCCCTGCTCTACATAAGGTAGATGTGTAGTGCTGCGCAGTGCAGAAGTAGTGACTGCGCTAGATGTATGTTTGCCTGGGAAGGGTTCAGTACAGGGTTAGAGCAGTACTGTGTAGTACATGTGAGATTAGGGTATGTTCTGAGTGTATGTATGCCTGCGAGGAAATAGATGACTTGAGAGATGTAGTGCTGTGCAGTGTGTGCACAATGAAAGCATGTGCTGCGTGTACGCGTGTGCTTGTGTAAAGTACAATAAATGAAGGGTGAAATGTTGTGCAGCGGTCACATGGTGAGTGTGTGTGCTGGCAGTGTTTGTTTGCATATAGCACACCTTAGTACAGTATAGAAAAGCTTCAGTGCTGAACAGTGCACGCAGACTGAATGTGTGTACTGAATGTATGTGTGCTTGTAATGGTGCAATGCATGGAGGCAACAGTGCTGGACAATACATGTGATGTCATTGTCCACTTAGTAAGTATGTCTGCATTGGTACATTACATGGAGGATCCTGGGTTCCATTTTGGGAAGCCCAAGCCTTGTTGGTGGTAACATGAAGAGGAGAGGTATCCTCCCTGGCAGATTTGTGTTTTGCTGCTTTCCTGCGAGCTGGGTGGGGCACACAGTGGAGGAAAGGAGGAAGATACTCCCTTTACACTTCAAAAGGTTGCTCTTTGATTCAGTGATAGATTACAAGGAAGGGAGGGGCCTGCACACATCCCAGGAAGGGAGGGGGCTGATAAGGGAATCTTAATCGGGCGGGCTGGGAGCCTGGGATAAACCTTTTGATGTAGATATCATTGTGACTGACAACCAGGTGTGAACTCTGGCCTCTCTACTGAATTCTAATGTGGTTCAATCGGCTTCGGAGTCTTGCCTGCTGTGACAAACATCCTTTTGGGAGGAAGGAAGAAAAGGAGAAGTGACACCAACATAAAACTTTAAAGACTCTGACCCTAAATCACATTTGGTATCTGGAAAAGGACTATAAGGAGAGGTTGAGACCCCACATTTGTCATCTTCTAAGCAGCTAATGGGCTGTGTGAGAAGGGGCAGCTCTTGTAACCAGTATTGGGGCAAATGCCAACTCGTCTCCCTGCTGTGTGAGGGGACATTACCCATGAAAACCAAGACCACCTATCCTGGAGCACCAGTCCTTGCCTGTTTGCCAGGACCAGTGTGCCCTGTGAGGAAGAGGAGAACGTTGGAGGGAGCGAGGTCTAGTGGGGAGCCCTGCTGAGAGTACTCCCTGAGCAAGGTGTGAGGGAACTGCTGTGCACAGATCGGGTCTTTGCCCGTGTGCAGTGTTGGTTCAACGACCCCCATGTGCCGGGAGAGGGCCACCATGGACTGAGCCGTTTGTTAAGCACTGTGCGGGTCTTGCTAAGCCTGTATCATCGTGCTGCGGTGACCCCGTATGTCAGGAGGGGCCACCTGTAAAGTTGCTGCTGGGTGAGCGTTGAGACTCTTGACCACCATGGTGGAGGCGTTTACATTGGAGGAGTGTGCTCCAGCTTTACCAAGTACCTCTGCAACTCCTTATGCCAGGAAGGGTTGCCGGCACTTACGTTGCCAAGAAGTTTGGGCCGTCGCCTGAGGAAAAGACAGACTGCTTTTGGCGGGTCAAGCCCACACAGCAAGAGAACTGCCCCTGACTGACCCCGAGGCTGTACTGTGGACGACGCTGCACCCTCCCTGGGCTCCAGTTGAAGCTGAAGAAAGGCGTATCCATATCGTAAAAAAATAGAATAAAAAGTTGTTGATTTTGCTGGGTTTCTAGGTCGTGTTTGATGGTGTTTTCAGTCCTGGCAGCAGGAGCCACAACATTTGTTGATGCAATTCTGCTTGTTTCTGGAAGCTGGAAACAGCAAAGCAAACATTTAGGTGGTGCCATTTTTAGGGGAAAGAAACCTACCTGGATGCACACCCCTATGTAAAAAGACTGAAAAAAAGCCTCCCCAATTACCTCATCGCGAGTGACCACGGAGCCCCCAGGAGCATGCTAAATGCCTGGAATATTTTTCAGAATTTGCTGCGTCCTAATCTTCATGCCAGAATGTTGCTGGCTTTTTCTCCATATTCATGTAACCGGATGTTCCTAGCCAGCCACTGATCCTGCACTTTTTGTTCTAATCTTGCTCTAAGCATTGCATTTTTGAAGAACACCACTAATGATGTTGGATGCCTGTTCCTGCTCTGGGTTAATTAGCTGACTTTACAGTTCCCTAATCTCTCTGTGAAGTGTTATTTCTTTCTGCCTTTTCTTTTTGGTGTTATTTATAGCCCAATTGGTAATCATACCTCTCAAAATGGCCTTAGAGGAATCCCAGACCACGTCGATTGACTCACTACTTAGGTTTTCCTCCAAAAAGAGCAGAGTATGTGACTGCAGGAGCGGAGACAGAGAAGGTTGCTTGATTCACCTCTTCTCCATTGTCCATCTCTTGCTAATCCCAAGGTCCAATCCAATAACCACTAATGAGTGATCTGAGAAATCACTCACTTTTAATTCACAATCGTCTCATGTAGAATTTCACTTGGTACCAGTTGTGTATATATGGAGACACACTTGAATCGGCTGAGACTAGCTGAAAGATTCATAGAGGGTTCCCTGGCGGCGTTTATCACAGGATGGGAAGTACGTTAAGGAAAAAAGTACAAAGATAGTTGTCCTCTTCACCTAAGCAGCAGTGCCTTCTCTAGGGAAGAAGGGTAATTGATATGAATAGGCAAGCAGTTAAACTAATTTCTTGAAATGTAAATGGGCTGGGAACAAAGAAAAGGCAGAGATCGGTTTTAGAGTTTTTGAGAGTGAATGGTGCCCATTTAATTTTATTGTTGGAAACACATTTTACAGAGGGAGAGTTGCAAACAGTGGTTGAGAGTCAGTATTGGATCCTAGCTGTGCTTAATTTGTGAAACAAAGAGTGGCGGTGCCTGAATCTTTGCCCTTAAGCCGGCGGCCGGTGCAATTAAACGTTGTGCACCAAATACCAAGGCTTTAATCTTTTATCCACTACCAGACACTCCCTGCCCCTTTTTGTCTTTCTTACAGTTTCCTGCTTTGTGTTTATGAAGATTTTGCTGTCTTTTTCTTCCTCCATCTGTCCGATCTGTGTGTCTTTCCCTCTCTTGTACTTGGTAAATATCTGATATGGAAAAATAAGTGTCGGGCCTCAAAACTAATCACTGGTGCCCCCACCGGCAACCACAGGCTCAAATTAAGCACTGGATCCAAAACATAATTTGTACCTCACAGATATGGTGCAATAAAGGAGGTGCAATGTGGTTAAGAAGCTATGTCAATATTAACATCATTCAATTGGAGGTTGTTTCAAATGGCAGATGAATAATTGTGCAGATCCATTTAGATCAGCTTCGCTACTCGTGTTGGAACCTTGATGATCCATCTTCTATTACGCAATTATTTGTAAAGTTGTTTAATTATAACGCTCCTATTATTTAGGTGAGTGATTTTATTACCTTATTAAACTGTTTATTAGACTGATCCACACCTCGACCCCCATTGCAACTCACCTACGTCAACTAGTTGCCTAAAATCATAATACAAAATGTAGGGCTGGTGGATGTCTGGAGAGCAAAGAATGAACAAAAGAGATCATATTAATTTCATAGCAAAAAATATGGGCACAGCTCTAGGATTGAAGTTTGGTTGGTGGACAGGGGGATTCTGTGGCAGGTAATAAGTGTATTTATTATATGAACCGTCCCTTCTCTCATATCACTCATTTTTGTTTATTGCATTGGATCTTGGTGATGGTTACTCCAAGAATTGTACTTCTTCAAACTGCTCAGAAAATGTTACTATTGAACACTACTTGACACTTGTGATAAGCTACAGGATGTCAGTAGCGAAGACCAAGTATCCATCGAATATGTAGTTAAATCACCTGGCAGCATACCAAAAAGTAGGGGGAATCTTCCTAGCCTGAGTTATGTCATCCATTACCAGTAAGCCACTTCCTCTTGAAACCCTCCATATCAGATTCTTTCTCCCTCAAGGTTCAACATTTTCATGCCCCCCAGCTTCTAGTCATTTCTTACCATTGGCCTTGACCTGCCTGTGAAAGACTCTTCAATCTACTGTAAGCTAGATGAGTAATTTTGGAACCAAAACCAAATAACTGATTCTTGAAAATCCCGGATGCAGATGAACTTGTTATTCTTCAAAAGACTACATGTCTTTAGCTCCACTCAAAAGCAACTGCCAAGCAACTATCAAAATAGCGAGGAGTTCTGTCTCCTGTGCAAGTGCCATTTACTGGTTGCTCTAGTTACCTCTCGACTGCATTATTCTAATGTTTTCTGTAGTTGGCTTCCACAAATTGCCTCTGCAAGTTCCAAAGAACCCAGAACAATGTCTCCCAAATCATAAATGCCCTAAAATGACACAATCCCATCATATCTGCCTTTAAGGCTTCACACTGGCTTCCTGTTAAAGAGCAAGCTTAACTCATGACCATGTGTATTGTCCATATGGCAAAATTTACTACACACCTGGATAGCCAAACACCAAAGAAACCAATTGAAGCTTTCTACACATCCAAATGTTCCTTATTCTACAAGAACTGAAATCATCTCGGGCTTTAGGGAGAGCTGCTAAAATTTCATATCTGATAGAGACTTCTAGCTGCAGATTCCTTACCTTAGAATTTCCCGGGCGTCAGACTGGATCCGGAAGATTTTTGGTGAGCAGTACCCCTGTGCGACGGTAGGTGTCATCATTCGGCTGTGCATGCGTCGTCTGCACCGGAAGTGATGTCCGCAGCACCTATATAGGTGCCATCCAGGCACGTGGACGTCGGTTCTTTTCTGCCTACGCCAGCCATCGCTGATCCGGAGGAGAGAACTACCCCTTAGTCACTTTTTGACTTGATTTTTTCAACGTTTTGTTGACTTATTTTGAGGTTTTTTCCTCCTGGTGTGGCAGGGATGTCTTCCAAGAAGGCATGCTTCAAGCCCTGCGGCACCTGTAATCGACCGATGTCAGTGACAGAACCGCATCTTGTCTGCCTGTTGTGCCTCGTGCACAACCCGAAGTCGTGGCCCGCCTGCTGCGCCATCAATCCCAAGGCCTTGTGGGAACAATCCCTCAAATTCATGGTTGCTCGGAGTGTGACACTGCAACGTTCAAGGTCCTGGTCGAGGGGAAGGTCACGGGAGCGGTCGCGGAATTCGAGATCCTTGTGGCACTCCAAGACGTCGGGACACTCTGGTAAGTCCTGTCACAAGAAGAAGAAGAAGTCAAAGAAGTCTTCGACTTCTCCTCGTCCATCGGCTGATGAGACGGGGGAGGGTCGACATTCAAGGCCTGGCTCCACAGTAGAGCCTGGGCCGACTCCGCGCCTCCCCAATTTTCCGGGAGCCGGAACGGCCCCCTCCCAACTGAAAGTGTTTTATGAGGCCATGTGCCTCATATTTGGGCGGCTTCGGGCCCCAAGGGATTGACAGGGCCCCCATTTGGTTCTGCGCCGGTGGCTCCAGTCAGGTCCCATGGATCTGTTCCAGGATCCGGACCTGCGCCGGTCGTACCAACTTGACCTTCACTGACACCAGTCATGATGCGAAGCTTCTGGCGTCCACCTGCAGCACCATCCCCATTCTGTCCCCAACTCCAATACAGAGCCGGAAGGGCATCGCCTGACACGGTATCCAGCGCCGATTGGAGCCTTGCCTCATAGATAGGAGCTTGAGCCCTATTCCCTTAAATTAGGACACGAGGAGGATTGGGATTAGTCGCTGGACCCTGCAGAATACCTGCCATATGAAGGGAACCCTAACATGGACTGGTGTGAGGAGCTGGGTGAAGCCAGTGGACTGGATACTTCTACAGGTACTGGTATGTTTTCTCCCCCTACCGTGGCTACGGAGGAGGGTGCCTCTTATGCTGTGGTGGTGCGGGGTGCAGCTGAGGTCTTGGACCTTCAGTTGCCATCAGTGGCAGTCAAGAGTAATGTCTTGACGGAGGTGCTGCAACCGGAAGTCTCCCCCTCGGAACCACTACTCTTTCCCCGCAGAACCACTCCTCCTGTTCAACGAAGCCCTCACTGACATCCTTTTGGGGACTTGGTCCAAACCCAATACAGGGCTCCTGTGAATAGGACGATCGTGCGCCACTAATGCCCTGCTCCAGGGGACCCAAATTTCCTCACCCAACACCCTACCCCTGAGAACTTTGTCATCTAAGCTTCAACATTCCATGTAAATCCTGGCGCATTCCCCCACCTGCACCCCCCACACACATCCTCCCACCCCCACCGGATAGGGAATTCAAGAGGGTTGACTCTTTGGGGAGGAAGATGTTTTCTTCCGCCAGCGTGGCATTGCGATCCGTGAACACTGCATGTCTTTTGGGCTGCTACTCCCACGCTTTGTGGGACAAGGTTGCGCAGGTGCTGCCAACGATCCTGGAGGAGGCTTGGGCTGTGCTTTCTCAGGGTGTTGCTGATGGGAGATATGCAGCGAAGTTCACTATTCGTTGTGGTCTTGACACGAACGACTCACTGGGCAGATCTATTTCATCGACAGTGGCCTTGAGGCGCCACTCCTGGCTGAGGACGACTGGTTTTTCGGGGGATGTCCAATCATCTCTTATGGACGTGCTCTTTGATGGCACCCACCTCTTCGGAGACCAGGCAGATTCGACCCTGGATCGCTCCAAGGACAGTCTGGCTACGGCCAACTCCTTGGGCCTTTCTAAGGCCTCACGTCATACTCAATCCGTCTTTTGCGGCTACAGAAGGAGTTTCCAGCTGTGCACATACTGTCCCAGCCACCGCTACGTACATGCTCCCAAGCCAGTGCATGGCCGCGACCGCGGTACCCTTCATACCTCATGGGTCATGCAGTCTTAAGTCTGGTCAACCCACTACCTCCGGCAGCTGCAGCCTTCAAAACCTTCTCATCTGCCTTCTTAGAAACATGGGCACCTAGTTGGTAGCAGGATTCGCCATCACCTGCCCCACTGGCAGTCTATAACATCAGACAGGTGAGTTTTGCAAATTGTCCGAAAGGGCTACTCCCTCCCGTTTGTGACAGCCCCTCTATACATGCCACCATCTCAAGACCGGCTGACGGAGGATTATCTGTGCCTTTTCCGCCAGGAAGTCACAGCTTTCTTGGCCAAGGGTGCCATAGGGAGGGGGCCAGAAGTAGGTTGTGATTGTTATTCCCGCTACTTCCTCATGCCCAAAAAGGACGGAGGCCTTCGTCCTAACCTAGACCTACGGCCCCTCAACTACTTCCTCAAGAAGGAAAAGTTCAAAATGCTCTTGTTAGCTCAAGTCCTGTGTGCTCTGGGCCCAGGAGACTGGATGGTAGGGTTAGACTTGCAGGACACATATTTTCACATTCCCGTCTTCCCTGGCCACTGGTGTTACCTGTGGTTCACGGTAGGCCTTTAAGCATTTTCAGTTCACTGTGCTCCCTTTTGGACTTGCCAACGCCCCTCGGGTGTTCACCAAGTTGATGGCGGTGGTTGCGGAGATCAGGGGTGCTAGTCACCCCCTATCTTGATGACTGGCTGTTAAAGGCGGGCTTGCCAAAGGCTGGCTTGCCAAAGGCTGTCGTCTCCCACCTCCAGACTACGGTGGACCTCCTGCACTCACTGGGGGCCACTATCAACATGCTGAAGTCACACCTGACTCCCTCTCAGACACTCCCTTTCATCGGGGCTGTTCTGGACACAGTGCAGTTTCTGGCTTATCCTCCTGAATGGCGAGTTCAGGATATTCAGGCTATGATACCGATGTTTTAGCCTTTCTCCTGGATTTCGGTGAGACAGACCTTGAGGCTGTTGGGATTCATGGCAACCTGTTGGTAACTCATGCCCAATGGCATATGCGGGCTCTGCAGTGGGACCTGAAGTTCCAGTGGGCACAGCATTAGGGGAATCTCTCTGACATGGTCCAGATCTCTCAGGGAACTGCAAAAGATCTGCAGTGGTGGCTCAGGAATTGCAATTTGGTCAGAGACAGATCCCTCTCGCTTCCCAACCAGATCTCACAGTAGTGACACATGCGTCACTCCTGGGATGGGGTGGGCATCTGGGAGAGGTGGAGATCAGAGGACTCTGGTCTGCAGTGGAATCCTGACTTCACATCCACCTACTGGAGCTCCGTGCGATCCAACAAGCATTGAAAGCCTTTCTACCCCCCATCAAGGGAATGCTAGTGCAGGTCATCACCGCCATGTAGTACTGCAACAAACAGGTCGGGGTGGGGTCATGGACCCTTTGTCAAGAGACCCTGCATCTCTGGACATGGGTGGAACATCAGGGCATATCCCTGGTGGTTCAATACCTGGCAGGCTCTCTGAATGATAGGGCAGACAAACTCAGCCGTCAACGCCTAGCGGATCACGAATGGCATCTCCACCTGTAGGTGGAGCAGGGTCTCTTTCAACAGTGGGGAGAGCCTTGGTTAGATTTATTCGCCTCCACCGAGAACACGCAATGTCACGATTTTGCGCGCTAGAGTTTCCAAGGCGGCTCTCGCTCAGAGACGCTTTTTGTCTCGAGTAGAGCACAGGCCTCCTATACGCCTTTCCACCCATTGCCACTCCTGCACAGAGTTCTCAAGAAGATCAAGAACGACAGGGCCCAAGTCATTCTTGTGGCTCCAGATTGGGCACGGAGAGTCTGGTATCCCGAGCTACTGAACATGGCATCCATCCTCCGATCAGGCTGCCTATTCGGGAGGATCTTCTGTTGGATCAACAGGGGAGGGTCCTCCACCCAAACCTATCCAGTCTCTGCTTTCTTGCGTGGAGATTGAGCTTCAGCAGTTGACCACTTTTGACCTTCCTCTTGAAGTCTGCAACATCATCTTAGCAATCAGATGTCCCTCCACCAAGATGGTATATGCCTGCTGTTGGAAAAATAAATTTCCTATTGTACATAGGTTTCTGAAAGGTCTTGCTCATCTTTTCCCTCCTTCTCCATTTATCATGCCTCAATGGGACCTTAATCTGGTCTTAATATTCTTGATGTGTGCTCCTTTCGAGCCTCTCCATAATTGTACCCTCAGGCTTCTTACAATTAAAACGGCCTTCCTTGTGTCTATTACATCTGCCCGAAGAGTAAGTGAGCTGCATGCCTTCTCATCTAAGCCGCCTTACTTTCCAGTCTATCCTGACAAACTGGTATTTTGCACAAGAGCCTCCTTTCTCCCGAAAGTGCTTACTCCATTTCACGTAGGCATATCCATCACACTGCCTACTTTTTATGCTCCTCCAGGCCCCTCTAAAGAAGAGGAGCGACTCCACCATCTGGACCCAAAAAGAGCATTGTCGTTCTACCTTAAATGCACATGAGAGTTCCGGGTGGATGACCAACTCTTCATGGGGTATCTTGGTGCAAAAAAAGGTCAGGCTGAGCAGAAGCGGACCATTTCCAGATGGGTCGTGCTCTGCATTAAAATCTGCTTCACATTGGCCAATAAGCAACCTCCTGAAGGCTTGCAAGCTCATTGCACCAGTGCTAAAGCTGCGACCACTGCGTTAGCCCATGGAGTTCCGGTCCTGGGTATCTGCCAGGCAGCAACGTGGGCTTCCCTGCACGCGTTGACCAAACATTACTGCCTGGACAGTCAGGTCCGTAGGGATGGGCATTTTACCCGTTCGGTCCTGCAGGAGTTCCTTGTCTGAAATTGGTCGGCAGACCCAGCGCCAGGGATGGTATTGCTTAGGTATGTATTCTAAGGTAAGGAATCTACAGCTTGAAGTCTCTATCACATTTTCATACCTTCGGTATCGACTTATCTGGTAGAGACTATATCTAGCTGCAGATTCCTTACCGACCCCCCCATCCTCCCCACTCTGCGAACGGATTTCTAGAGACAGGGCTTTACCCTTTCAGGGGCCAAGTTTTCCTCACCAGTGTACAGTGTTCTTCATGGTTCCGCGCTTCTGGCGTGGAAAGTCGTGAAAAGAAACTGACGTCCACGCGCCTGGGTCGTGTCGATATAGGTGCCACCGATGTCACTTCTGGTGCAGATAGTGCCGACGATGCATGTGGAGCTGAACAACGCCACCTACTGGCGCGCAGGGGTACTGCTCACAGAAAAAAATCAGATCCAGTCTGACGCCTGAGAAATTCTACGGTAAGGAATTTGTGGCTAGATATAGTCTCTACCAGATAAGGCGTTACTAAAGGTAACTAACATGTTCACAGAGTTGAAGGCACAGTTTTTTTTTCTGTGTCCATGGCCCTCTTAGTCTGCAAACCGTGATTCTCTTGCGTTCCTCCTCATCCTGCCCTTCATATGCCCAAGTCAAGTTTTGTTTTGCACTGACCAGCAGGTATGAAGTATTCCAAGAGGGCCTCCCAGTGAGTTACCTTTTCACCAATCGAAGGCTGTTGCATGTACAGTGACATTGGACACTCTTTATCGTATTTAAATCATGTTGTCTATAGTTTCTGCATTAGCACCAAGTCTCCCCATCCTGACATCTTTCTGAGGTTCCCTAACAACAGCTTGCAGAGCTTTACAAACTCCTTACATAAACATTATTGAGACAAGTGTACCTCCAAACACTACTCAGAAAATTCTGCTACTAGCAATTTTACTGCTGAATACTATTCAGTATGTGTGCCATTGAACCCTGGAAAATGGCTCATATCTCCCGTGTGTTAGTGCTTATATAAGAACCAGTTGAATGATAAATCAAATGAGTCATGACTCAATGATGGAGACTCAAGTAGGTGGTACCTCATTTTCTGAAATGCATTGGGACCATAATTAATGCAATTGTTAATCACCCAGTTGACAGTTGAGCAGCTCAAATTGACATTTTGTTAAACCTTGTGAAGAATCCTCTTTTTAAATTATACTTTGCTAAGCAATATGTGCAGTGCAACATTCGAAAGGGCATTGGTCAGGATGGTTGAATCACAAGTGACAAGCACTTGGTATGGAGTATATACCATTTGTTGAGAAGAGCTCTCAAGATTCCCAGCTCTATGCACGAGTAGCTAATCCAGTCCAGGTTTTTCATTGTGATTTTATAATGCGGTTAAAAGGTCTCCAAGTCCCAGCATGCTAAGAGAAAACTTGGACTGGTTCCACTACTCACGCCAACGACCTGTGAAACTTGAGTGCTGTGTAACAGGGCCGATGAGATCATGTAAATCAGAACAGTGCAGATGACCATTAAAGTATAACATTGAAATCTTGTTGAAACCTTGCTTGAGTGAACTATTGAAGTAAACCTGTGGTTTATAAAAACTTTTCTCTTTAGGACTGATGGAGTACAATGTGCCAACAGAACACACTCAGATCCACAAGAAACTTCCTGAAGTTGGTGGTTCCAAAGCCCAATCAACAGAACTCCTCGAGCAGCTCCATTCTGAGAGATTGTTGATAGCTGAGCTTAAGACTAAACTTGCACAAACTACGTTGGAACTTGACTCTGCACTGAAATTACAGCACAAGCACTTTAAAGAACTTGAACTTCTCAGGTGCCGTTTGTTGTTAGAAATCTTTGAATTGTCAGAGGGCTGTTAAACTAACTTTCTTCACTAAACATACTATTTCAGTTCAAAAGAACTTGCACTGTTTCCTTGCATCAAAATATGTTATTTGTGAGTGACCAGAGAGGTGCTCTGCTCTTGTCTGGGGCCTAGCTGTGTGGTGGAGGAGTAGGTGTGAAAGATAGGTGAGAAAAAAGTAAGTGTAAATAACTGGTAGATAGAATTTACTCAACAGGTCCCGTGCTGCATTTTTTGGTTTCTGTAATGAGTGATCAGTGATTTGACTGGATAGTCTGCGTTATAGGTCGTGTAGTTGGGGCAGCATTAGGGAGTCACAGGGATTAAAACATGTAGGCAGCTACATATCCCCATTCTAGCCAGACGGGCAGTATGGTGCATGCATGCATGTACATCAAAAGGGAGGGTAATGAGAGACGGCCAGTAATCCGTATGCAACATACACAAGGCCGACATGCTTCAAAGTGATTAAAGTATGCCATATAGCCTTGAAAGAAAGTTGGTAACATGGGCTACAAAAAGAAATATAAATCCCTGAATCAGGGTCCCTATTTCTTAAGAGCAGTTTCTCAACTAGATTTAGTGACTGTCTCAGCAGCAAGAAAATGCCACTTTACTAAAACAACTTTAACAGTTCCCTTTGAAAAAGAAAGTAAATGCCTGAATTCTGCTGGAAAAATTGTGTGCAGCTTTATTTGGCACATATGACAGATCCCTATAGGATTTATTGCAATGCTTCTGTGTGCAGACTCCCTTGAGAAGACAGGGAGGATTTTTGGGAGACTTTAGCAGAGCGAATGATGCTGTCACAAGTCGGATCGAAAGTGCAACTGCCGATTCCTCTGACCTTGCTGCTCATTGCTACTGTCATGGTTTAGCCATTCAACAATGATTGTGGTAAAGGTTTACCAGCCTACATCCAGAAGCGCTGCAAGTTATTGTAAATCTGCATTTTCCTGGTATTACCCTTTTTGGTTCTCACGCTGCCGAGGAGATTCAGCGAATGAAAACCAAGATAGAGACCTTGTAGGCAGTAGGTCTAGAAGAGAAAGAATACAGAAAGCATTACAGGCCTTATCAGGGCAGTATCCAGAAAAAATAAATCCCCTCAACCCTACCCCCACTTTTGAGCCATATCCAGAACATCTGCAAGCGAGCGAATCTGTTTGTCCCTATAACGGATATTTCTTCTTATGTCATATCTTTCCTCTTCCAGCACCTCTTCCTCCCTCTAGTCTCTCCTGTTTCTCTCTCCCCTCTTTTTCCGTGCCGCTCATTTTCTTTTGTCTCCCTCGTCCCATTGCACTCCTTTCCCTCTTCCCTTTGTCCTTCCCTCGCTCCTCCATTCATCTCTTTTTTTACTCCCTCTCCATCCTCTCCCCTGCTTCTTTTGTGTCACACTCTTTCACGTCAAATAACGCTCTTCACTCTTCTTTTCGTCCCTCACCCTATTTCATTTTTCGATTTCTTTTCCTTTCTATCTTCTCTGCCCATTTGTCTCTGTTTGACCCCTCCTTTTGCCCCTGTTCTTCCCTCTCACCCTTCTCTGTTAATTTCTCTCCCCCACCACACCTCCCCCTTCCTTGGAGAACCAATATAACAAGAAAGAACTTATATTGACCAGGTTGCTACTAGTTTGAACTAAAACAATCATTAATGTGGGCAAATGGCACCCCTCATTTGTTTAATTTGTATACAAATATAGACTAAAAAATGAATGCAGTTGCCAAAAGAAAGCTATAATTTAGACAAATAAATGTTAGGTTTGACATGTTTGTAAAATGTATTTTAACATTTGCAAACGGGTCCCAGTGCTTTCTTCATTGTGCTACATAGTCTTGCTTTTAATGCTTAGGAATGTACAAGAAATGCAGGTTTGGAGCCTACAGGCCAGCCTTACCACATGCGAAAAAGACGCAGATGCACATCATTAGAGGAGAGAAGGAAGAAAAAGTCAGATGCGGCTGTGCTCTCCTCATACACACTTCGGTGTGGCTGATTTAAACTAAGTCTCGTTATCTCTCAAAAAATGATGCTGTCCTTGGGAGTCCTCTGGTGGTTGTTGCCCTCAAAAAGGCATACCGTCTAGAAGAGGAATAACCTGTGAACTACAACCCCCCAAAAAGCTCAGCCACTGCACAACGTGGTGCTGCTAGTCAAACTGACAAGCTCTAATCGGTTAATTGCCCAGTGCTCTGGGAGCCAAGTAGCACCCTCCCTTCCTCCCACTTAAGTTTCTGGAGTGAGGGGGTTCACAACACCCCTGGACCTTGCGATCATTGATACTTTACTTAGAGATTTTAAACTCCTTAGTGGTCTTACAGCAGCAACCAAAGCAGAAAAATTTGCACCCAATAAACAATCTTCAGGAGACAGAGGTGGTCAGTAACCATCAGCGACAGCATGAGAACCTCCTACAGGAGGGAAGCAGTGACTCCTCCATTCCTCCCTCCTTACGCCACTGCGTAAGTGGTGTAAGTACTATGAGACATCGGCAAGAGTGGCAAAACATCACAAAAGACTGATGGGTGCCATGATGTGCAACATGGCTTTTCTCTGAGGTTCATATTATCTCCTCTTGCCATTCCTCCAAAGTCGTCTTCCCAATTCCAATTGGAGAAGTTTCAGTAAGAGGTCCTCGTGTTTCTGGACAAAAAAACCCTGGAGCCGTCCCAGTCCTCCCAAAAAGGAAGGGAATTTATTCCTGTTACTTTCTGGTTCAAAAAAGGGACTGAAAAAAGAATTTAGACCCATTCCAAATTTCAAAATGACCAACAAATAGATGAAGAGGGAAAAATTCTGTATACTGGCTCTTCACCAAATCTACCTTCAACTCAGACAAAGAGATTTGGATGTACACAATAGACCATCAGGTTGCACACTTTCATATTATGATAATACAGACCTATTGAAAGTTCCTGAGGTTTATTGATGGAAATTATTATTACCAATAACATTTCCGTCCATTAGGCCACACACCCACCCCAAGGATATTGTAAAAAAGCATGACAGTAGTAGCTGCACTTCTGAGAAAACAATTTTTTTTCGCCTAACCATACTTAGACAAGAACTCTTGTCTCATTTCCAGGCAACTGTAAACAAGCTTGGACTGTGAGTCAACCATGCAAAGTCCACTATGAAGCCAGTTGAGTTGATTCACTACTTAAGAGCAGTGCTGGGTATGCAGGCGGCAAAAATGTATCCTTTGGACAAGAACATTGTATCTATCCATCTACTGTGCTGAAATCTTCTGAGGACATCGCAAGTAAAAGCTTGTCAGAGTTCTTCCCTCCAGGAATCCATTTCATCTAGCATTTTTCTAGTACCTCTTGCCTTCACTTGAGGCCCCTCCAGCAGTGTCTGGACCATCAGTGGTGCCAGTACTCAGACAGTTGGGAATGCTTATTAACTAATGCGAAAATCTCAAAGGAGTTCCATTACATAAAGAGATCCTAACTCAGACAATAGTAACGGACGGCTCCATGATTGGGTGGAGAGCTTATATGGATCTTCCCTGAGTGCAAGGCCCGTTGTCCCTGTAGGAACCTGGCTCTTTATATGGTATACCAAAAAGAGGTATATGGTGCAAAGAGTCCAGGGGTTCCCTTACTAGTGAACAGGGGCTTGCTCCAGCAATACCAAGGTGCTCTTTTAGGGGGTAGTTTGGTCGAGCAGCCTTAGGCTTATCCGAGAGGAGTGTTAGACATCCATAAATACACACAATAGTCAATAAATGCTGCACGTGACTCAATAAGGAGATCCACACCAATTAAGAAGAATTACCCGTATCTTTATATACCTTTAGGCACCAAGATCATTACAATCCGGTATGTACTTTTTAAAATAGCAGGTTTGTAGAAAACAGGTTGTTGATACCTTAAAACGTAATTGAAGCACTTCATTGCAATGTTAACCTAGGGAGAAAACATGCGCTGCATACACTCACTTAACGACTTACGGGACAAATCTTCTGCACTTAAGGTGAGTATAGGGCAGGGTCCAAGGCAGCACCAAGAGGTCACACCAGGCGGCACTGGGGTGGACGGGAGCAGAGGTGCAATTCAGCGTCTGGTGCCCAATGTTATCCTATGGGGATCGGTCCGATTGAAAAGAGGCTGCAGGCTTTCACTGGGAAACCAGTTGAGCTGAACCAGTAAGTGGGCTCAGCTCTCACGTTGCTAGGGGACGTGGGTACAGCTTTGGTCCTCTTCTCCATGGGCCACGGGCAACAGGTGCAGAGGTGTCTTTAGATGTCGGATTTTCGTCCCCGGCGACTGCCGTGGTAGAGGAGGACCTGCAAACAGGGGCTGCAGGCGGCGTTGGAAAGTCCACAGTGGGCAAGTCCAAGGTGGGCTTTCTCTCTGGAGGGCTGGGGGACCATGCTGGCACCGTTGGCCCACTTCAGCTCGGGCTAGACGGCACAGGTGCAGTGGTGCTTTCTGGTGTCAGATTTCGGTGCTCCTGAGTCCTCTCAGGTCTTCTTTGGGGTGCCTCCAGGATGCAGGGAAGCTTTTCCACTGCTCCACGGCAGTCCCTGGTTCTTTGTTGAAGGCAGGCAGGCTTTGGAGGCACACCAGCCGCAAGACAGGCCGGCAGGGCTGGTGCTGGGTCAGTGCTTCTTCCACATTCTGTGCTTTGGAGGCTCTTCAGTGTCCTTCTTTATAGGTCAGCAAGAATCTGATTCTCAGCTGCCAGGGGCTCCCATAAATACTGAATTTAGGGACGTTAGGGGAGTCAGCTTCTCTCCTTTGAGACCAGATTAACATACCAAAGGCAGTAGGCGCTTTGAAGCTCCCCTGCCTTGGAATGTTAATCTGCAGGTCATCCTGTGAGAGGAGGTGAAAACACCCCCTGCCCAAGAAAGCCTGTTTTCTGGCCTCCTGAGAGACACTCATCTTTGGTGGCAGCCTGACGAAAGCCAGTCAGTCAGAAACGGGCTGAATGGTTTTTAGGTGGCACCTCTAAGGGGCCCTCTATGTGCATGTATTACTAAATCCGACACTAGCATTAGTGTGGGTTTATTAATACAAGATGTTTGATACCAAACATCCCTATTTTCAGAGAAGCCATCATGTCGCTTGGGAACTTGTTTCACCAGTGTCCAGCACATGTTTTAAAATGGCTTCCCTGATCACTTGTACTGGCAGCAATGGAACTGACCAGCACTGGGACATAACTTCTCATGCAGCAATGTCCTCACATGTAATATGAGACATTCTGCCTTAGGGCTGTAAGGCCTGCTGTTGGGGTGACTTACAAATGTTACATGCAGTGCTAGGGAACATGGCACACAGGGATGTGTGTCATGTTGTGTTTTCATTTTTGGGTCTGCACCAAAACACGCAGTCTGCAATGGCAGTCTTGCATGAGTTCGATGAGAGGTCTCTTAGGGTGGCACAATTCGTGCTGCAGCCCTTAGGGACCCTTTTTAGTACCTCAAGCCCTAGGTACCTGGGGTACCATTTACTAAAGACTCACAGAGGGTACTAAAGGTATTGTCGATTGGGGAAAACAATTGCACAGTTTTGGGAAAGAGATCTGACACTTGGGACCTGGTTAGCAGGAACCCAGCGCACTTCCAGTCAAAACCACGTCAGATGCCAGGTAAAAAGTGGGGACGACCATGTCAAAAAGGGTACTTTCCTACCATCCCACAAACAGTGTCTGTATCATATCAACCTGTTGAAATTGAGAGAAATCCACCTGGATCTCAAATATATTCTTCTTGCAATAAAAAACAACTCTATGCCTGTTCAAAAGGACAGTACAACTATGGATTACTTGATGAAGCATGAAGAGACCAGATCCTGACTGCTGTCTCTCAAAGCGCAAGCGATTTAATAATGGCTTCTAGGTGTTCAGAATGCAGGAACAGATTCTCTCTGCAGGACTAGTCAAGAAAACTATAAGTGGGCCATAAACAAAGAAGTGCTTTGTTTCATCGTCAACACATGGTATTGTCCGCAGCTAGATCTGTTTGCAGGTGCAGAAAACAGGAAGTCCACAAATTTCCCCTCCATGTAGTGCCAACCAGGAAACAAGGAGAGATGCTCTTTTGATCGACCAGTCAGATGTCTCTGTATGCATTTCCGCCAATAACCATAATTATGTCAGTAATCATCAAACTGACTTACTTCAGAGCGAGGATGATTGTCATAACAAAAGAGTGACCACGCAAATGGTATTTCACTGACCATCTTTATCTGTCAGAGCGACCGCACTTGAAACTTCAGTGCAGACTGGATTTCCTCCGCAAGTCGGAGGGCTGGATTCTGCACCCCAACTTATCATATTTGAATTTAGTGTCATGGCCCCTTAAGACAAGACATTCAGTGTGGACATCGGAATGTTCCTCAGGATTGTATGAATATTTTAAAGAAAGTCAAACATCAAACTACTAGAGCTTCCTACTCTCTCTAGAAGAGATTCTGCAGCTGGTGTATAGAGAATAACATTAATCCTACAAAATGTCAGAAAGAAGCCATACTTCCCTACCTCTTCTATATAGCCAGATCTGACTTAAAGTTCTCTCAGAAAGGTACTTCTTGCTGCTGTTAAATTGTGCATGAAATGTCCTTCACCAACTTCTGTCTTATGGGCGCCTCTTATTAAAGATTTCCTAGAAGGACTAGAACAAGCATTTGCATTGCAATAGGTCTCGCAGTTGCGAGATTTTCAGCTATTGGCATTGTAAATGACAATGCTTTTTATTTATGCGTTTGAAAACCTGCAAGCTGTGCGTAAACAAGCACTTTGTACTTATAGTCCTTGCTTACGAGAAGCAAGGCTGGCAGTCTCTTTTACTGCCAGCCTTGCTTCTCGTAAGCAAGGACTATACGTACAAAGTGCGTGTTTATGCACCACTTGCAGTTTTTTAAAACAAATGAATAAATACGGTTCACCAGAGCATACATTTATTGGTCAAATGCTGCGTATGAAACACCCAGGCAGGAAAATGTATTGACTGAGGTACAGAATACTCCCTCTTGCCAGAGAAGGGCAGTGAACTGAGGGAAGAAAAGAGCGCGAAAGTTAAGAAAGGAAGAACGGAATATTGAGTAGAAATTGAAGAAATTACAGAGAAAGGGTATTGAAGAGGAGGGAGAACAGAAGTGGGATTGTGAAAGGTGTAGCAAAGAGTAAAGAAGCAGAGGGAGGCTAAAAAGAAAGACAATGCGAAGTGGAAGAGGAGTGAGGAGCGAAAGGAGGTAGAGTTGGAAAGATGTGGAGAGCAGAAGATATTAGGACAGAGAGGGACGGAGGGAAAGAGTATTATAGAGGACAGATGCAAAGGTCAGAATTGAAATGGACAGGGAGCCAGTAAGAAGCAAAAGGAAAAGACCGTGAGCAATAGAAGAGAAGATGTTAAACTAAGCAAGAGGAAGGAAATGGAGCAAGAAAGAAAGAGCGAACAGCAGGTGAGTGAGATAGCAGCGGGCGATATTTAGTACAAAAACAGTCCGGACGAAGTTTGTCCTCAGCACGGTTTAATGGACAGAGAACGTTTAGGCAGTAGTAGTGATTGTCTTGGTTCCCTGCTTCACCCTGTTTAACAACCTGCCCCCTCCGATCCGCACTGATTGAGCTACACTGCCGCTCCCGCCCCTCTCCTGTGCACTCACTCCTGCCAGCAGAGGAAACATGTGTTGAGCAACAGCATCCTTTGGCCTCAGTTACAACTGTTAAGATTGCTAAATGGGTTAATCTACCCACTGCCGCACTCCGCCTGGGGGTTTACAGTTTCAGTAAAACAGCTCAGTGGGTTCAAGCACCTGGCACGGCCTGCCGGGCACAATTTAAGTAAGCTAGCTCGAATGGTCAGCACAGCTGGCGCAGAGGTCTGGGTATGTGACGCCATCATCCGCGGGCTGAGGCACACCTTGCTCCGCTTTGTGTAGGAGCTGCAGTGCTGTAAACACTGGCAGGCCAGTGGAGTCTTTTATTTCCCCGAGGGCGCTCAGAGCGAGGCAGGTCCCAACACCCGTGAGTTACAGCGCTATGGAACCGAGAAAATCAGTGCTACCAACTGCTACTTAAGAAACAGGTTATTTTAATTATAAACAAGAGATACGTGACGAATAGCGCACATATCGAAAAGGCGCGCAAATAACAGACCTACATGAGTTTGAGTGCACAGCTCACTGAGGCGCCGTGGGTGGGGGGCCGGGGGGATGGAGCAGAAGAGGTGAGCAGACAAACCACAGACTGCAGAAGCGAGGCACAGCGGACCGCACAGAGAACGGAAATGAAACCCACGGTAAGCTAGAGACAAGACGCAAACCAAGCACAAATAGAAACTACAGTCAAAGAGATAACTGCAAATGTCAAGTCAACCAACCGAGCTGTTTTACTCAGATTCGAACATATGTCTGCAGGTTACACACTGATGAAGACAGCACACAAACTAGCGAACTAAATTAGCTGTCTTCCCCGACTTTAGATGCGATCTGCGATTTATTTAAACATCTCTGCTGGTTACAATCTAAACAGGTGCAGGTGCCGGGGGCTTACACCCGCACACAAAACACATGCACTCACACCTGCATGTTAGCTCACCGTGTTACCTTACTTGGGAAGGACCCTGGTTCCAGCCTGGGCCGCCCCTAAGTCGGATTGACCGGCAGGGCGCCCTGGGCGGAAAGAAAATTTGGTGTTTGTTGTGGGAGGGGGGGGGGGATGGATGGGGGTCGTTGTGGTGTGACGGCAGGAGGTGTGAAGAAGATGGGGGGAGGGCAGGGGGTTGATTGGGTGCTAACAATGACGTTGAGGTACATTAAGGGCTGATTAACAAGTCTTTAACGCGACCCCATTGAGACCAAGTGGGATAGAAGAGCTGCTGTTTGCATAACACTAAGTCAGGCAGCTAGCTCTCTGCTGCGCCCCTTGGAATATTGGCGCCCTGGGCCTCGGCCCAGCTCGTCCATGCTCTAGGCCGGCTGTACGCAGATCTATGGGGGGCTTATACGCATATATCACGGCAGGGTACACACAGCGCTGTGCAACATCACCTACACCAATTCAGTGCGCTATATTTCAGGATTGGCACCCTTGACCCGCAGACTCCTACCGGATCTCCGTCGATGGCGCATGTAACAGCTGGAATGTCAGACAACAGCCAGAACCAACCACAAATCAGCCTGGAAGCGCATCATTTGTATAAGGTAAATCGAAACTACTGTTCCCAGACGTTTGAGCACTGCTGGTTTAAAGACCGGTCCGGCTGCATTTTTCATAGAGCACATGGAACAAGTTGGCAGCGCTGGGCACCTGAAGACGAGGCAGCGATCAAATACCCACAGAAGACCCACTCTGTTCCACACTGACCTTCACTGCTCCCAGCGCCTGCCGCGTCCCTCGCAGTGTGCAGCGTGACAGGTGCTGCAAGAGGCAAACACAGAGTCACCTGAACCCGCTCCCAGAAGGAAAACATTGACTCAGGGCGGAGGGAGCTGCCCATCTGGACCGCACAGTGTGCGGCAGCCGCGAGTCACCACGTCACACCGCCGCCTATGCCAATCTCTGTGATCTTGGGCAACCGTGCCTCTGGGTCTGAGTTACTGCCCCAGCGTGTCTCAGAGGGGTAAGGCACCTGCTGCAGAAATGCAGGTTTGACTTGCATGGCAGGGGATCAGTTTCATAGTTCAGGTTTGACTTGCATGGCAGGGGATCAGTTCGAATCACAACACGTTGTTTTAGTGAGGGAAAGTCAACATCACGTTAATCGCTGTACCTTTCACTCACCTTTTAACTGGCTGGAAAAGGGCTGGGACCGGGAGGAACAGCTGACTGCAGGGCAAGCTGCAAGTCGAAGGCCGAGTAGCACGATACTTGGCAACAGGAGGCCTCAATCAAGGTGGTTGGTCAGTGGTCCGTAATCGCACTTGCAGCAGAGGAAGTTCAAAAGGAGGAAATGGGGGGTGGAGACGAGCAGAGTAGTAATCGCGCGCTTTGTGCTGAAATGCCGGGAGCAAAAGACACGCCGTACACGTGCACATCTCCTGACACCAACAAAAGTGAAAGCGCGCCATGCTGAAACGCCGCGAGCCCTACGCGTGCACATCGCCTGTCCGGGCGCATGCACATCTCCTGCTTCGGAAGCTAAATCGACAACAATAGATCTCGCAAGCGAGCAGCGCATGCGCTGCGTCGCTAGGCGAGACCTAAAAAGGTATTCCCACCAGTTAGGAGACCTTCTCCTTGGGAGCCCAATGTGATACTTCCAGAACTAATGGGTCCTCCTTACAAAACACATCATGGAAAGCTGCTTTCTTAGCAGCAAAGATATCTACATGAAGGATTAGTGAAAATCAAGTCTTATATTCGCAGTCACCCACAGGGACAAGGTGATCATCAGGACACCCCCAAGTTTTCTTTCCAAGGTGGTCTCGGAGTTTCATGTTAATTAGACAGTTTCTCTGCCTACATTGTTTTCCAAAATCTTTCCACTCATGCTGAAATGTCCTTGTAGACATTAGATGCTAAGAGGGTTCTTGAAATTTCTCTTGGTAAAACAAAATACACATGCAGGTCTGACTCTCTGTTTGTAAACTATGGACCTGTTTGGATGTGTATAGCGAACTGCTCCCTCCCACGAGCCGGCCCAAAAGTTGTTGGGGTCCATATCAAGCATATCTCCTGGGTAAAACTGCAAGTACAGAGGTAGACCCCAATGGTAATGCTACCATGACCTCATCTCAGGAGTCGCATGTGTTGGAGACCACGGTACACTGAGGCTGCACTACAGCCCGGTAGATAGTGCTATTTAGTAATCGCTTGACCGAGGATGGGTTTTCAGATAGCAGAGGGAGTCCGGGGATAGTGCGTGGGTGCACGATTCGTTCCAGATGTATTACATGTATAAAGTATACCCCTCAGATGCCTGCATTGTTAAGTTTTAGACTGTAACAGGTATTATGCACTGTCATGCTGTTATGCCCGCACGTGATACAACGGTTTTTGTTACGTTATTTGTATTATGTAACGCAATAAAATCAACAAAAAAAACCCTACGGACCTGTTTGAACAGGCTTGTTTTCCTCTAAACAGTCCATTTTTGGTTCCTTAACAAATTTTGCGAGAAAGGTTACCATTTTGGGGTCAATTTCTGGGGTGTGGACTACCTTCCCCTCCAGCACGGGTCAGGGACACTCAGCGCCAAGACAATTCCTGACCTCTTTATCTAAGGGTTTCCTTAGTCTCCCGGCAATATAAGAGGCTACCTTAGGGGAACGGGAACCATTCCGCCGAACGCAGGTGAACCAACTCATCGGGATCAAGCATGTCAGAGCCCAAGGGGAGATAGCCATCTCAGAGCTGTTGTCCCCAGTGGGGGTCATATCCTTAGACCGTCTCCAGGGCCTGCTGGTGTCCCCGTCACCATCTGAGGTGTTGGATGAGTCACTTGCATCTACGGGTGTAGGAATGGGGGGGGGGAGCTAGACTGGGGCTCAGTCTGAGGAGTAGATGAGGAAGGTTGAGACTGGATAAAGGCCAGCTTGAGGCGTTCAAAAGCGTCTATATCAACACCAGTAGCCTCCGTGTGATTGCGCTTACCCCCTTGGGGTGCTGCAGTGAGGACCTCTGGAGGTCTGGGGGACGGAGGCCCAGAAAGGTCTTCCCTCACTTCAAGCGGTCGTTGGCATTGCACCTGCAGTTCTTAAATACGCTTCTCCAGGGGTGCCACCACATAGGATACAGCTCTAAAGATGGACACGTCCATTATTTGGCAGAAACTGGCATCAGTGGGGAGATAAGTAACCTCCTCCTCCTTGTAGTGGTCCCCATAATCCTCCATTGCCAGCCACTGAGTTGCAGCAGTATATGCAGCCACTGAGGTAGTACAGCTGCAAAGGGGGTATACAGAATGGGAAAAACCCAGAAAATAGTCTCCAGGGAGGTAGACAAGACCTGGAAGGTCATGGGACCAGCACTCTCTTTTATTTTTTCGTGGGAAATGTTTTTTATCGCCTGGGTGAGTCCCTGTAGAATTATATCGTAATTAGATCTTACCCACGAAGCGGGTGTTAAGCTCCAGGCGGATGGCTCTTACCAGAAATGCCCAGACTTTATTTGTGCATGCCCCCGATAACAATGCGGCCGGTCGAGCTTCACCAAAAGATCGAGTAAATGACGTGCCGCCCTGGTCGTGTGGTGATACGCCCTGAGCACAAGTGCAGTTAAGTGCGGGCCCCCTAGTGGTCGGAAGACCGCACCGCGCAAAGAGCCAGATCAGAGCGGCCGCTTAGGAGCGAGAGACGTTCCAACAGACTCGTATGTGAAAGCTCGGCAAAACAGAATGTGACTGATAGGTTACCCCCACATACGGGTCCAATCAATATTAGCATAAATAGACAATCTATGAGGCAAACAATCAGAAAAACACTCAACATTAAACGATTAAATACAGGAGAGTTGACACTTATCTGAAAGGATGCTGGAGCAGCAAAGAAAGAGGAAGACAGAGCGTCGACAGGAACTGTTGAAGGATGGGCGTCGCTCTGATTGGAGAATTTACTCGTTTAGTTTTCCCAAGGACTGATGGGAAATGTAGTTTAATGTTTGCCTATATTTTGAATGGCTGCTGTTGAAAATAAAGCAAGAAAAGATCAGCCTAATTCTCGCCTCCGGTCCTGACATAGAATTCAACATTAATTGGTTTTATCGACTTTGGAATCACAGACCAGTTGGTTATGCATAGATCTCTGCAGTGTTTGCTAAGCCCACCAACCTAACTACCAGGCAGTCCTACATAAAATTAATCAATCAAAGAAGTCTTTATTCGGTTTCAAAAGATAAAACCATAAAAGCACATGTTAAAATATCATAAAACAATCCTCCCATTAACATGATGGATATAATAATCACCTAAACTAGAAGTAAAATCAGGGATACAAAGACTCCAATATCACATAAACATTACCAGGTGAAAAAGGGTCGCTCTGGTTAACACAGTTAATCAGGTCTGATAGAAGCATTTGATGATCGAAAAGTGAGCGAAACAATACAAAGTGCGTAGTGCCATAAATATTAAACGGGAGACAAGGTAATTAGTCGCAACTTGACCTGAGCCTGACAGTAGATTAAAAAAAATTAAGCACATAAAAAACAGTGCTACCCGTGAGCATTTGTAAAAAGATAAAAGCGGGTTGCACTTTCTGGGTATATCATAAAAGCTACAGAACATCGTAAAATGGACCATGTCCTGTGGGGATTTTCCATCGCAACCACAGGAAGACAGACTTTGGCCCTTGCACATCCCCCTTGGATGGGCGAGAAGGAGGTGGAAGAGGTCAAACCGAAACCTGGTCAATAGAAATCGATCATATGTGTTTACAAACCCCAGTAAGTACTGCTCCACCGTTGGGGTGGTTTATAACATGATGAAGCGACGTATACTGGGCTTCAGAAGCTCCTTCTCTTCCCTGGCCATCGACTGCTGCGCAAAGAAGGCCACCTTTATATTATTCAGGTACTTCTTGTTGGCCATATCAGGGTTAGTGAAAAGGTCTCCTCTCCCCATGTTCGTGAGACATTCCTTGGTATATTTAAGCCACGGTACTCTGGAGACGTGATCAAGAGCCAGACAGTCCTTTAAAATCATTTTGTTTAGTGATGTCCCCATACCAGTCCACATTTTTAACCTGAGAGACACGGGCGGTAGGCTATCAGATCAGTGATGTGAGTCAGACCAAGCTCCTCATGTACAGTGAAAGAGGGGTTGCCCTGGGGAACACATAAGAGCCGTCTCAGGAACTTGTTTTCAGCAATTTGAATATCATCAGGGATAGTATACCCCCAGATTTCACTGCCATATAGAATTTAGAAATACACTTGGCCCTGTAAAGCTGTATCTGAAAGAGACACGTTAGTGACAGATTCCTTACCTTAGAATATCCCCAGGCGTCAGGCTGGATCCGGAATGTTTTGCGTAGCAGTACCCTTGCGCGTCGGTAGGTGGCGTCGTGCGGCTCCGCGTCCGTCGTCGGCATCGCCGGGATGACGTCGCGGCCAGTACTTAGACGCAGCCCATGCGCGCTGACGTCAGTTCTTTCTTTTTCCGCGCCAGTAAGCGCAGATCCGGAGAGAGCAGTGCCCCAGTCATTTTTTG